>JASANE010010569.1:0-61123 GCA_030248225.1 Trileptium ribeirensis
GGGGGATGTCTTCATGGACGTAGACCCCCACATTTTTGTCAATTTTTACTCCAAGTTTTGCTAAATTTTTCCGTGCGCTTGTAGCGCTGTGGAGGGATGTGCGCAGCTTTTAGGGTGGTCTAACCGTTACAGGAGTAACCACCTAGTCACTTATTGGCATTTATGAGCTAAAGCATACCTCAGCGGACTCGTGACACTGCGCATTCCGGACATGATATTATTCTTCTTTTGATCAAGAAATGTTGCATTTGTCAGACATTGTACGTATAAACTAATCGATATCCAAACCTAAACGACACAGCATTATATCACAAAAATTTTTCCAACGTTTTTAATGATAATTATATTATAACTTCTTAATTTTCATATCAAGATTAAGTTTAAGTCTGTTCGTCATTTATCTTTTATAGCGTTTAACTTTAGTTTTGGGGTAAGAAACATAAGGTGACGTTTGTGAGTTGTTATATAAAATGTTTGCCCATAACCCTGTTTTCGAGCTACAGCACGGCGTATGGCTGTGGTAGGTTTGGTGTGCTCTAAACGACAAAGCAGTTGTTTGCGAAGCGATCACACTACGCCTGATCAAGATAGTAAGACATAGGTAGGGCAAATTCGGAAAGCTTTCGATTGTTTTTACAGTTAAGAGTTTACCACTATTATCAAGAGTGCATTATAAAAAATCTATAGAAGAGTATGACACTCGGTCATACTCTTTTTACTCACCAAGAGTGCATTACAAAAAATTTATAGAAGAGTACGACACTCGGTCGTACTCTGTGTACTCACCAAGAGTGCATTATAAAAAATTTATGGGATAGTACGACACTCGGTCGTACTCTTCGTGCTCACCAAGATTTCATTATAAAAAAATCAGTAGAAGAGTATGACCCTCGGTCGTACTCTTTGTACTCACCAAGAGAGTGCATTACAAAAAATTTATAGAAGAGTACGACACTCGGTCGTACTCTTTGTACTCGCCAACAGTGCGTTATAAAAAAATCTGTAGAAGAGTATGACACTCGGTCGTACTCTTCGTACTTCAGTCGGAGTATTTGCTGTTTTATTATCTGCTTTTGGTATCACTAATGTCATACATGCCGACGGTCGGTCATGCCAGAGGGGGTAGAGGCCCCCACGGGGGGGGCGTGGGTCTCGGCCATCTCAGGGGGGTAACCCCCCCTGGCCGGCCAAATTTGTCTAGGGGGGTCGGTCTCGTGAGGACCTTTTTTTTGATCGTCGGATGTATATTTTTCACCTACGTGTTCAGTTTGTCCGTGTTCAGTAGGTTCACAACATAAATTATTGGTAATAGTTTCCGGTGATAAAAACGAACCCGCTGACGCAGTTAAACAAAGCATCTCTGTGCATGTAATAATTTGTATTGTAATTGTAAATTATTTGAGCAATCACTGATCTCTCAAATAGGAAATCTCTCAAATTCAGAAACAAATGAAATGACAACTAAGTAAAAATTGAGCAATTTCATGTGGTATGGGTCTGTGGCATAAGAAAGCTCGCCCGTGGCTTTTGTCTGCTGAGCTATCGGATGCGACTCCTACTGCGATGGAGTGTTCCAGTGCTATTTTAGTGCTGAGTTCGTGGTTAATCCACCTGGACCATAACAGACATTCAATGTCTAAATCTAGTTAGTATATAAATAAGTATTTCGGTTAACTTTTATTTCAGGGAATGACGTCTTTCAACAAAAAGCTTTCCACAAATTTACAGCTGCATATGCACCACTAGCAACAAGCAAGCACATTTTGCGCAAGTTTTGTGCTGCGCACCCCGGGGGGGGGTAACCACCCCATGGACTTTTCGGCCTCAGGGGGGGTCCGGACCTCAGGGGGGGTTACCCCCTACCCCCCCGCCGGCATGTATGACTAACGTATATATCGGACTAGCCTTTTGAGGAAACTATTTAATAATAAATTTTTTAATCCTTGTATGTTAGAACACGACTATTTTGCAATACCAACCGTTTATTCTTGGACTTGTTACGAGTTTTTCTTTTAGTTTGCAGATTATTTTGCCATGGAACCATTTTATACAGAAAAGAGGGCACATACCTACATATAGAAATTATAAATAAAGAAGCATGAGGTTAGCAGTTTAGGATGTGCGGTTCTGTTCCCCGTTACACGAGCTTTTTGATCAAGCACAATCCAGTACTGTAATCGGAGATGTTTTGCTTTGTGAATAATTTCACAGCAAACTGCATTTTTAGGCAAATTGAAAACTTTTATAGCGGCGATAATCATTATCTTAAAAATATGATATATAAAGTGTTAAAATCAGTGTTTTGGAGAGTCCATTTTGTCTCCTTATCTCTTTAGCCACCAGTCTGGTAGAAATTGTTGGCCAACGAAGTTAAATGTTATGTCGCGAAACTATGTACATATATACTTTGAATTATGGGTCACTCAACATGCCAGAAGTTGAGGGTGTACAAATACATCCATGGATTGTACATTTTTAGAGCTCTGACAAATAATTAGTTACGGGCTTTATGATAGGTAACCACAATTATTGATTCGGCAACAAATAGGTCTAGCTCCTGCAATTCTTAAACGTTAGCATAAGTTTGACTGCACGGTTTCGTATCATGTAAGTTGTAGACAAGGGCTCCGGTTGTATTACAATTTTGCAAATAGATAAATAAGTTATATCACAATCAATGTCACAAAACCAAAAATCACATTTTTAAAATAAAAATACCTAAGTGTCCAACGGTCCTCGCAAAGCAATGTAATACCTCCGAGAAGTATCAGCTAAAACTGCAAATTACAAACGATATATAAAATTATTTAGCCGCTCAAACGCGTCTATAATATGAGAGTAATCAAATTAAAGTACTATAACACACTCGAAGAAGAGCGAAAGTATTTCAAACAGTAGGAAAAAATATTATTAAAACCAAAGCTGAAAATATATCCACGAAGACGTTAAAAATTAGAACTGAAACGGCACAATTTATATAAATATCGCTTCCCAAATTTAACCCGCCCCCCCTTGAAATTGGGTGTGGGGGGAGGTTCCGAGCTACCTCCCTCAAAACTAGGGAGGTTTGCGAGCTACCCCCTTTTTTAAAACTGGCTGGGTGTGTGCATGACGATACTATTAAAACTGGGCGGTTAGGCCCAAAACGCCCGTGTCATCAAACACTGACAAACATTAGAGAGAAGGGAAGTGTCATACTCTTACCTAATGAACTGTTTCTGCCTGTAAATCAGATGACAATCAACTCCAATATTCTGCGCAAAGTGTGACATTCTTCAAATTAACAGTTAATGGCCGCTGTCGTTCTGGACTTTGTTTCCCAAGATTTATGACCGATATTGCCTAATATAAGCACAGCTATCTTTCTACGTTTTTGAACCTTCCCACGTTTTAGAATTTAGAGTAGGGAAATGTTCCGATGTTCAGGCACCACCAAATACAGACTAACACGTTGTTGCATATAAATGCAAATCCCTTGTTCTTCACCGATAAATTTATGCCGTCATGTTTTTAGTGGAGGGTCTATTGCCGGTGTTTAAATTAAAAAACCTTTTCCAAAATTTAACAAGAACGTTATACTTCTCCGACATCCTTGGTTTTTTTGAATTTGCTGGCGTAGAACATGGATGGTGTCTAGATTGGTTGTCCTAGATACAACGTGGATGGAATCATTTAAAATCGGCGATTCTAAAATCTGGGGCGTCACATTTATGACAAACAATGTCGGTCACAAACGTTTAGGACAAGGGTGAAATCGACTGCGCGGCACAGCGGCGATAATGTGGTAAATCTGAAGAGTCTAACCAAAGATAGAGTTGCGATTTTTGTATTGAGAACAATTATAGAATTTTTAAAATGGGGATAAAGCATAATTACATGCCTTATCTAGGATAATGATCAGTTTCATTGCTCACTAGGAACATTTTGCCGTATTGTCCCACAGCGATCGATTGAAGATTGATTCTTGTTGCAAAACATTATAAGATTGTCAAAAATTGTAACTGTAACACAAATTAATAAATAGCCTTGGTTAATAACTTAATTTAAGACAACTGTCTCTTGAAAATTTACCTTAGCGAAGCAAGACTACAAGTTGAAGGACGTTTCACTTTATTAGTGGTTGAGAACGTAGCAATTCTGAGTGCTATTGTAGGAAGTTTGTCGAGACAGCAAATGTTTGGTTTTAGAATAATATGATTTATATAAAATAATTGTCGAGTTTAGAACAAATTTATTGTTGCTCAGAATAATTTTTTGATAGCTTAAAACAACAGTTTGTAAGTAAACGTCGCTAAAGTCGCCATGTACTAATATTGCGTTCACGAATTTAGACATCTCAGAAATATATAACGTGCTTTCAAAATCGTAAAACCTAAGGACGTGGGTTGGAATTCTACCTCTATTGACATGTTCTGATGGCTTAAACTTGCTTAATATCTAAATATTTTATATATAAGACACTTTGCAAATGTTTCCATAATTAGTGAAAAACCAACGGTCGAAAGGCATCTGTTACATAAGGAGTTTTTCTTCTATTTTTGTTAAATAGTTCCGTTTATTCATCAAGAAAGCTATATACTATTCACGTATGACACAACCATGTTATAAATTCATTAGGTGTAGCACAGTCATCCAAACCAGCAATTGAAACATTTATTTGAAGATTAAGTATTACAGCATCATAGCTAACCGACCAATACGTTCTGCATGGGGAAGTTAAATTTTCGAACGTTTTAATAACTCCTGGTTTTTCCCAAATTTCGGTAACATTTTTCCTAATTTTTGCAAAATTTTTTGGTCAATTTTTTCAAAAATTACCGCGCGCCTTAATCGCGGGGAGGGAGGTCGTTGTTGAGCCTTCAGGGATGGGGTAACCATAGCTTGAGTGGGCTCAGACCCTCACTGTGTAACACAATACCCCAGTATGGACCCCTAAGATTTAGCATTGTTATTATTGCCGCAAAATTCTGGGCTTTGTCTGATTTAGTTTCCTTTGCTATATTGTTGGGTTCCCACTGGTAAACCATTGGTTCATTCACAAAATAACAATATGTATTTCTAAAATTTCATTTTGAAAATAAATATTTCACGGAACACGTAAATATTTGTCTTCACGCCAATTAAAACATATAGAGTTTCTGAGGCACTTTATTAATTTGTTTAGTGCTGTGTTGTGATAAACAATGAATTTTGACAATTTCCTCAGTCCCAGTGTAAACCGTGCTATTTCTCCAATTCACAACCCTGTGTACATTTAGTGAACCTTTTTAATTTGCTCGCAAAAAATTTTAGGCGAGGGAAAAAATCAGGTCTCGGGAAATTGTAAGCCGATTATTTAAGTGAAAGTTATGGGTTTCTTAGTTGTTAATGTTTTCAAGCGCAGTATTATTTAGAGCCAAATTTTCATTGGGAAGCTCGGTATCTATAATAGATTCTATAGTTACGAAAGTATCCACTACTGCACCTACATTCGCATTTAACCTCTAAATTTGTTCTTTTTCTCATGTTAATGGAAATGAACGTGATAGCAATTTTTGTTTCGTAAGCGCGAGCTTGATATTTGATTTCAAAGCAAAACGCGCGTGATGCATAGAAAAGCACGACGTTCTGACAATGACTAAAAGCATGTATTTTTCAATAATAATTTTGGCGATCATTACCACAACATAATTTCTTGCCGGAAAATCCGAGATCAGCGCTGGCTCGATTTTTGAAAAAAGGGCTAAATTTTTTATAAAAGCAAAGATTGTGCCCAATTTGAGCAGTATTTTGCTCTCAAGTATTTAGTTAAAGTTGGGGGATAATATCTTATTAATTCATATAGTCTGATAAAATAGTATACACGTTTTCGACATAACGAAAATGTGGAAACTAATTTTGATATTGAAGTTTTGAAATCAATATATCTGGAAGTAGAAAAAACTGTTTCTTAAATTCGTTCAAGGAAATGAGAGTAACATAAAACCCTCATTATGAACTGCAGTTTGAAACACATTTCGCGTTACTATATTGTGAGGACATTTTGTCCTGCAAACTTATTACATTTATGTTTTAACTAATACTTATTATAATTACATGTCTATGTCACGTGCTCGTTTGCTGGAATAAAAAATTAATCAAAATGTGATGCTCGTGATACAGAGTGCGTTATTCGCTCGGTTTATCAGGCTTCTTAAGGAATCGTGCTGCCGCTATAAAATTGTGTAGTAGCTGGCGTACAAGAGTCGCACCCAAACAATCGAAGACCTATCAGCCGCTGTGGAAAATTTTATTCAACATTGCACGAATCTTAGCCTAAGCTGAGGTTCTTATATGAGACATACACTAAGCCTAAGCCTACGTCGGGGGCTGGGGCCCCCCGAACCACCTTCTAAGTTGTTCTTTTTTCTAACGCTATGACGCACCGCCCTTGTGGTTACTTGAGCTCTTATAACTTTCTAACGGGGCCGTAGATTTCAATAAACTGTACCTCAGTAGATTTCTCTCATCAAGCCGGGTCGAATGTCACGCAACAGGACTATATTCCGAAGAAAAAATTCTGGGGACCATTGGGACCATGCTCGGTCGATTGATACTAAAACCAGCACTGTATCTACAGGGCTGGGGGGACGGAAAAGGACCCACAGACATGGAAATATATCGAGCTCGTAAATATCTTACATATTTGAGCGTAGTAATATTTTAAAGTACTAAAGAGATAAGAAAATGTATTCAGTTTCACTATATATTCAGTATGTTTAGACTAACAATGAGTAAATAACAGTGACATATTATATGAAATTTTGTTGATGTAGTCGAAATAATAAGCATATTAAGTGCATAAATTTTTGAGTTATATGTTGAATCACAAGGTGTTGAGCTATTTAAGCAATGCATTTATTTTATTGTGCCGTCATTAAACGTAGCTCTTCCTAGGGTAGAGAATTGCAAACCAAATTGAAATGTTATAAAAACAATAACACACTAAGCGCAAAAGAAATGCTGAGAAGGAAATATTGAAACATAGCTATGTACTAAAATGTCACTACTCTAATCCCCATACTATACCATTTTATTAACCGCCCCTAAATATAATTCAGAAACGAACAGAAGTTAGTATGGCCCATTGGCTTTGCACCTTATCCTTGGATACAGCCAGACGCAATAGATAACAGGAAATTAGCTTATATCTTTGCCGTAAAATAGTACAACGGGTTATCCTTTACTATAAAACTGTGAGTTAAATATAAAAGTTGCGTGATTTTTAGAATTGAGTGCACCAAAGGTCCAATAGTAGTGGCGATTTGGAATTGGTTGATACGGTACTAAAAGGGGAAAATCGAAATCAATACTATCCGTGAATCTTTTTTATCAACCTGAACAATCTTAACAAATGTTTAAAATAATGTTTTGGCGGCATGGAAGTTGAGACCATTGAAGGGTTATATGTCTAACAATAGTTGTTCCTGTAGTGTGGAGATGCAGGCTTCGCATGTCTTCCCATTGCTGCGGTGTTGCCAGAAAATTTTAGATAGAGAAGCACCTGTGCATTTGGTGCTCGGCTCAATAGATCTATCTGACGGTCGTTAATCGAAAAAAATTTGCTGTAATAAGGCCCACCATCTAAAACTAGAGGGCATCACCCGCATTCAATTCTTCCCATGGAAACTCCCCTCTCTCTTTGGCAACTCATGTAGCGCTGTTGCTATTTGTTAAATGGTGGTGACAATGATGGCTTGGCTAACATTTATAGAAAACAAGATAACGTCAGTCAACGACAAAATCAGTTAATTAAAACAGCAAGAACAAGCTTTTCCGACTTTTTGCTCTGTCGGCATTGTCTACAACTACACACTTAATACCTTGTTGGATTCGGTTTTGATTTTTTGCAAAACGTTACCCAATCGGTAGCTGCAGTTTTATTTATAACAGCGACAATAAAAGATTTTTGTAATAATATTGCCAATATAATAACTGCAGTCTTATACAAGTTCTTTTCTGTGCTAATATTGTTAATCCTCTAGGCTTTTATGTGACTTGGATAGATGCTTTAGGATATTAAGAAACTTTTCTGAGAATAAGCGCTAATTTCATAATAATCTGTGTGGAATTGTACACGATTTCTCGGATATGTGTATGTATCAGGTGCGTCGGTAACTATTCAAGGGGTAACATCTGTGGGGTTTGGCTGTAGCGGTAAGTCTTAGCAATCAAAATCTAGATAGCCCGGTTCCGTCTCCCCGGCTTATTCTAGCCCGTGCGCTATGGTTGTATAAAGCGGATGCAGCAAAAATATTTCAGGCATGTCGTAAAAGAAAGGGCCTGGATGCTGATGGAATGGTACAACCCCCAGTTTTGAATGAAACTTTGAAGAATTAAAATAGCTATGAAATGACCCACGCCTTTTACTTGCCCCTCATACCCTTTTTGTTACTCTATCGCCTGTGAGCTTTTCAGTGACGAAGGACTAGCTAGTTGTCTGTCCGATTACTCCTGTATGCCGGTCTTCGCGTATTGTCTTCTTGGAAACTTCTCGTCTCACTTCAGAAAATACCCACAAATAATTTGGTAAAAAGATACCTCATCAATCAGTCCTGGATACTTCTAAAACCATGGCTCCCCAAACTCGGGATGCGCGCCTACTATATACTGTATGCGAACTGCTTTTTAGAAGTTGATATGAGCAATGATACACTGTATTTCATTTTTGTTTTGCGCTTTTACACCAGCTATTTTTTAGAAACATGCTAGGAGCTACAATGTTACAGTGCCAAGTTACAGAGAGTCATAAGAATTTTCCGAACACTTTAATCGGTCTGGTTGCTTTATGGAATAATAGTTTTTTTAGTTTGAGTCTGATCATTTTACGATGTACAGTGCTTACTCAAGGATACTCTATTGGTTTCCGCACCATACCAAGTTTCGTTGTCGACAATATATTACACATCGAGTTAGCCTTAATAAATGACGCTCGCTTGAGAACCGGGAACATGGGCAACCGCTTTTCACCGGAAATAGAGCAGGAAATACATGCTTTTTGTCATGCCCGTTTCCCCATGACCTAGTCGTTCAACTCCGTAAAGGTCATTTTACTGTATCATCCTTGAAATTTTATTATGCTTTACGTGATAGATTGGAATGAGCCTTGTTTCCCTTGCACAATTGTGTCAAATTTTCTGTAGTTAACGTTGTAAAATGTTATTAAGGTAATGTTTCGCATAAGATAGGTTCAACTGATAGTGTGTGTGTATCCCAAAACATTACCATTGGGACCTGAATTCTAACTGTGTATATGCTGCTGCAAATCGTTTTAGGACCGTCATTGTGAGCTCAAACAGTACAATGTGCGATGCCTAAAAATGCTTTATATACCACTTGGTAGGTGCTATATAATTGTTACAGACCTGTTTCTCTCCAAGCTAAAGTTTTGTTCTGCCAAATGTCTAAGGCTCTACGGTTGCTGGTAACAAACTTAATAGTACAAGAGTTGTAGAACACATTTCAGGTCTTCCCTAGAATCTTCCACCCAGTGCTTAACCTAAGGCTGCTAGTCATACCCAAGCTGTGCGATTCTGGGCAACACCCCATATTTTTGTCCCAATTTTGCATTTCCAGTGCAGCTTCCTAGTAACCAATTTTAACTATCCCTGTTTGCGGGCTAGTCGCCTTTGCAATTAATTGACATGGCTATTAATGCTAGACATTAATTAAACTGTCAAACTGACATAATGATGCTCGCGATGAAAAAGTGTTTTCGACTATCGCGGCCGACAAGAGTTCAGATGTTAGAAAATAGTTTCGGTGAATTCCTTTTTAATTTTCTGTTTGTCATCGCTTGAACCTTTATGATCCGGCCGAACTAAACTTGGTTCGTCCTTTTACAGTAGACTAAATTTATAAGCAGGCCGAAAAGCGTGAAGCTGATGTGTATGAATAGTTAAAATTCTACTATTTAGAAAAGAAGTTTTATGTTCACTTGGAAGTATCGGCGTAAATGCGACCTTAACATTAGGGTGCCAATACTATTTTGGGTATGGGGTCAGTAGCTATTTTGATACACAAGTTGGATAAATGTGAATTATTTCAGGTATTGTCCGCGAAATATTGGGGGGAGGGTGGTGTGCCCCCTGAGATTTGTGTCTGTGGTTGCAGGTGAGAACTTAGACTATAGGTTCCTCTACGAACCGACCCGAGCATAGTGTACCTAGAAAATCTGGACTTCCTTCTCAGAACATCTTGTTAAAACAGCAAGTACAATTGTCAACTCATAGCAATAACAGCGATGTTACCTTGGCTGGCCTCTTAAAATACCTGAAAGCAACTATATAATTGTTATTTTGTTGGCTGCTTGTACATAACCTATATTTTCTTTCTAAGTAATGGAGTCCTAAGCTTTTGTTGCTTAAAGCCTTTATAACACCCAAGCCTGAATCCGTTTGTCAGAAGAGCCGAATCAAGCTGGGCAAGGTTCATGAAGAGTCGAGCAGAGCCGAGTTAATTTACAACGGGAACCGAGCCGAGCACGACATGATTCACTAAGAGTCTGACCGAGTCGGATATCCGGCTTCTTATTGCATGTAGGCTCCAGTTCACAGCTAGGCTTCACGATTCTGGTTAGCCAACTGGTAGTTAGCAACTTATAGTCGTCACTGGAATAATACTGCGTGTGGGCTTTACCCCCTACGCGTCCTAGGTATGGACCATCCCAGAGTTTTGCGAAAATGTCTAATCCTATATTTTTGGTCATTTTCCGCTATTTTTGCCAATTTGTAATACATGTCACCAAATTTTGTCAAATGTCCTTTGGTGGGGGCGACAGTGTGTAAATGTGTATCGTTAGAGGGAGGAGTTTGACCCTTAAGATGGGTAACCCTTCTTCGCCGATATAGTCACATATGTAAAGTAATATGGCAAATCGCGACCCTGGACCCCCCAAATTTACGCCTCTGATAGACTTATCATCAAATTGTCCTAACTTCAGGTTGAGGATTTCAAACATGCGATAGAATTAAGAAAGATTTTGCTAAAAAATTATCGATAACTGCGACGGTCACACCTGTGTGCTTGGGTTCTTACTCAAGAAGAATTTAGATGGGTTACGGTTGCGCCTATAATATCCACTTTGCACCCGTTGTAGTCAAATTAGAACACAACCATCAAAGCTTATTATAACGCTAATACTATATACACTATAAATATTTCTATAGGTATTTTGATAAATTTATTTCTATATAGCCTAAGTAAAAATACCCCGGAATATTCTACCAAAATCAAATGAACCATTGACATACGTATGGACAACATCAACATTTGGTATAATTTTAGGGTTTGATTAACTACTTCAGATGTCAGAAATTAAATTTGATTTTATTTTGATCTCAAAATGATATTGTGCAATGCCTGCTCACGAGCAGATGCAGATACTCAAGTATGTGTGTGCACTTGTAGTCAGAAACACAATACAACCCTACCAAAAGTAAAGCAAAATATGGGCCGCATCATCCAATACCTTCCGCTATTGCAGTTGCATTAAATTTATGTTCAATGCCCATGCATAACTGTCTTTGTTTATGACGTGCCACGTTCAAAAGGTCACTTGGTAGCGGCATGACTTATCATGCATTCATCTTTTTTGAACCACTAAATAATATTGTTTTTATGCTTGTTTGTGCCATAAATTCCAGTTCGCTGTAACTTTAGGTAATAGTATATAGGAAGGAGGAAGCATTGTATACCTAATGTAGTGCGCATACCGTGTGCATCCATCGTAGAGCCAAAGTTTCAGCACTATTTGTTAAATGTAGCCGCCAAATATAGGACCAAATAATAACAATGGTAAGAATCAAATAACGCAACCGTGATATATCTTTATTATCATACGTTTAATATTGCGAGTCCTTTTCATATTCTTTACCCAGCCATGAAGCCTGTTTGACGGTTAATAAAACAGCGCTGAATAGTGTCTATATCATTACGTAAATGATTTATTTTTACACCACACAATATAGCACCCAGTAATTCTGGCGACATTAGTTTATAAGAATTCTAGGTTTTTAATATCTCAGAAAATTATGATAAGCAACTATGACGTTTTCATACAAGAAGACGACAAAAGATATGTAATTAATATATAGTAACTATTATGCAAGTAAAATATCGAATCAAGACAATGTATTTGAAACAATTATAATATCCGTGAGTTTACAATAAAAATGAGCAAAAACACCTAGGCATGCGCTGCAATGAGTTTGAACTATTATAGCACAAGGTACGCTGTATCTGTATTTTGTTAATCAGCAGTCAAAATTAATACATTTAAAATATAAGTATTCAGTTTGCAGCTACACAATGAATACTCTTGCCTTTTAGGTTAAAAATTTTCATTTTGTGCTAAACCAATTGAGAGCTTACTATTAGGCAATAGATGCGGTGTTGCGCATGGGATGAGCGTCAACGACCTAGCGGAGTGCCAAAATTTGATTAGATTACAAGTTACATGTCAATATGAGGCAGGATCAAGGGGCGATGATACAGCTTTGCCCTTCCTAAATTAGCCCTTTCGGCGACTGCTTTTTCCCCAGCCCCCTTTGTTTTCGCGCAAAAGTAAAACGGAGGGAAAGAAGACAGCTTAAAATTTTATCTCTTATGTTGCCGATATAACGTTAGTTAAATATGCACCTTTAATCTAGCTGGGCAGTCACAGTCCGCAAGTCAAATCTATTGGCTCCGGTATTTTCTGCGAATCGCTAACACATTTCAATTTTTGCGCAAAAAACACATCTCTTTGTTGAGGATTGTCACAGTACCGGATCTAATTAGATTCCTTCCGTTAGTTTCTGCCGAATCGTTAACACATCTCCAATTTAAGCTCAAAATACAGCATCTCTTTGATGAGGATTGTCATAGTTCCATGTCGTTATGTTCGTTCTGTTAATCCATTACTTTCCGTCGAATTCGTGATCAAATTCAGTTTTTCGCTGAAGACACAGTATCTTTTTACGGGGATCGTCACATCAAAGTCAAACCTTAGTTAACTGCAAGATTATGTGATACAAAGAGGTAGTGGATAATAAAAATTTGATTCACATTTGCAGGTAAAATCGTTTTTGTTCCGTTACTTACTTCCGAGTGGTTAATATAACTCAATTTTATGTAGAAAACACAGATCATTTTTAAATATGTCCCAGTTCGCCAACACAGTCCCAGTTCCGCTATTCCCTTACTCTCCGCCGAATTCTTGGTCGAATTATTTCGCTGAAAACACAACATCGTTTTGGTGATTAATACATAATTATAAATTAAATTTTAAGGTAACTCGCCCGTCACGACATTCTACGCCCTGCTGTAATTTCTGTCCTCCCGGGCCCAGGTTAACAACATAGGGTGAGAATTTTTGCTATCTCACACAAAATACGTAATTTATTATTAACGCTTAATGCCATATGGCAATATTTATTTACACATCTATATTATAATATACCCACTCTACCTATACAATTTGTATTTGTATCATTTTAAAGCATAAGTTCTTATGGACTTAATATAATAATTATAAATGTCGATAGATTTGCAACAGTTTTTGTCAATATTTTCTTGTTCCAACTATATCTTCCGCTGTCAGGCAAAAAGGTTATTATTAAACAGCAAGTCAACCGGTAAGACAGTAATAAGGGCCATCTTTGATACAAAAAATATTTAACCTATTTACACTAAGGTAGATATATCTATCATACTGTTGGGTGCTATTATTAGGGTCTTTTCGTTCTCTTGCGCTTTGACGGAAATATTTTCTTCATTGAGAAAATAATTATTTTTGCAATTATTGCAATTCTTTTGAGAACGTAAAAGATCACAACACATTTTGTTTGCGAGCTTATTTAATTGTGTCGTCTTCATACAATTCATTATTGTTTATATCGGATATTATAGTGCTTTAGGTTGTGACATTGATTCCATATTTCATCGGAATTATAAGCTGCGTTGTTACATTAAGGAAATTGTTAAGTTCTTTGGTCTTACTTCGTTTAACATTTTCATAAATAAGCAACAATGTATATAATAACAAATAATACAACGCCATTGTAATTTGCTAGTCGATCAGCCATTGAAAAAAGGCAATCCATTATTTAAAACATAAAAGAATTGCACAAAATTGTTCGGTTTTCAGAAGTCTTTAGAGCATTTAGGATGCTACAAGCGTAACCACCGTACAGGTCATGGGGGCTTGCTTTTATCCCAACATATTGTGATTGTCCTACATTGCTAGCCGAATTGTTCGTTTTAATATAAAAATATGTTCTATCTTTTTGCTTTTGAGCTTTACTATTATCATACATCAAGAAATATACATAGATATATAGAAATATACATAAGATAGTAAACATCTTGAGTTGAGTTGAATTGAAAATTTCGCCTACTAAGAGCCGAACAGTGGGCTTGAATTTAGCGTGTTCCCACCAGTCTGGTGTACTTTAATTAAATTCCGAGTAATAGTGCAATGATTCAATTTGATATTATGCTCGCATTTTAATTATATGTTGTATTTTACAAGCCAAATTTCAATATACGTATTATAGTGAGCTGTGATCATCTTGCTGTCCAATTAAAGTTATTGCTGTCATTAAAATATATCCTATATTTTTAAATTTAAAATACATATTTATATATATTTATGTTTCCTATATATCTATATATTTATAATTATATTTATGCAAAATATGTTTATCTTTTTTTATTTATATGTATAATATTTATACATCTGTATAGATAATATTATATCTGCGCTTTTATAAATAGTTGGTATTAGTATTTGTGTATAAATATAGTATACATACAAATATAAACCTTGTTGAATAATGATTTAGTCGAAACGTATGAGACGCTTAATTGAATTACCTTTGGAATTGAATGTTACGATTAAATCCAAATGTTTATTTTGTGAATTCCAAGCAGGTTTCTTCTATAAACTATTAGTAAAAATTTTACAAAGAGACATTGGTTCAAGTTACATAGCCGCTCATTCAAATGAAATATTATATATCCAGTTTTTTTAATCACCATTACTACTTACTACTTTAATACTAATGTGTTTGTTAGTTGTTTTTGGTATATTTTGTTTATTCTGTTGTGTTTTTGTGTTATAACTTCATAGATATTTATCCGACGCATATTGTAGAGTAGATATTTGTTATATTTAATATTGTTACATAGTGATATAGTATAAGATATATTAAAAGGAATTTTAACTCTATATCCTGGAATTTGTTTACAATCAAATAACTGGAACTGGAAAAAGCAGAAACTACCACATATACTCAATGTGGACAATAGTGTTGTCCATATATGCGGAATCTATGAAAAAAATTTTGCCAGACACTAAATTTTTAAGGTGACTATTAAGATCGCAATTTTAAGGGGTTTTTAGCTTTGGCAAAGCGAAACAAGCATCGTTTGTCGTGGGAGTCCTGATTTGTGCAGATAATAAAGAACAGACTGAAACGTCTAAAACTTGTTTGAAATCGATTATGAAAACTCTTATGTAAATAGTGTTGATTGATGTTTAATAATAATAATACATTTATATAGCGCCTTTTTCGCAGAACGCGTTGCAAGACAGCTTCAAATGAGAATACGATAGGAAAACAATATGAATAAATGAAAGCAAGTCAATGGCACAGCAAGAAAACAAAATGATGGGAATAGATGAGTTTTAAGTTTAGATTTTAATTCAAAGGCAGTCAGATTCGAATTGCGAAGATCCAACGGTAGGTCGTTTCATAACGACGGTCTGATGAAGCTAAAGCATTTGCTTCGAGCAGCGACATGCCGCCGCAGTATACGTTCGTCAGCATGCCTGAAAACATTGCATAAATGGAGCATATCGCGAATATATGCAGGTGCATTTGAGGCGAGAGCATTGCGTACAATTATAATTACTTTAAAATGAATGCGTTGTTCCAAGGGTAGCCAGTGCAAGTCTAGCAGAATCGGGAATATATGGTCAGAACGTTTTGTGCATGTGACTACCATGGCAGCAGTGTGAATCCTCGACGAAGTTGTTGCAGTTGGTGCGATGAAAGGCTGCAGAAAATTGCATTGCAGTAGTCAAGCCTAGACATTACAAATGCTCGAATAATACTCTTTGCTGTATCGGTATTCAGGCGCCAGGGCACAATGCTGATTTCGCGTAATTGCCAAAACAGCTACCATATAGCTCGGAAATGTGCTTGTCAAAGCATAAAGTACTTTCAAGGGTTACACCAAGAAACTTGATAGAAGACGATGGTTGAATCATGGTATCGTTTATTGTGATGACAGGGCTATTGAATTGACGACGACTAAAATAGATGAAATCAAATTTGGACTCATTGAGCTTGAGCTGATTTGATTGAAACCATTCGCTTAATTTGGAGTAGCACATTCTGCATCGAATTTATTGTGATGCTTAGGTCAGAAATATCGAAATGCTTATAGATTTGTATGTCGTCAGCATAACTATGAACGTTGAAACCAGCTTCCATTATTAGCTCGACGCCGGGCGAGATGACTACGGTAAAAGTATTGGTCCGATCACACTTCCTTGTGGGACACCACTGGTTATTATAGTCGCTTTTGATAAACAGCTTCCGACTTGAACACATTGGCGGCGATGCGATACAGATACGACTCAAACCATTTAAGGGATTAAATGGTCACTCCGACACTGACCAGTCGCTGGAGAATTACACTGTGGTCGATAGTGTTAAACGCCGACGATAGATCTACACCAACCAGCATGGTAATTTGCTTGTTTGCAAAAGCCGTCTAGATATCGCGGCAGATCTTAGTGAGTGCAGTTTCGGTAGAGTGCCCTCTACGGTACGCCGACTGGTATTTCGACAACAGATTGTTAGTTTCAAGATGTTCGTTGAGTTGTTCCACAACTACCCGTTCAATCAGTTTGGAGATGAATGATAAGTTAGAAACCGGACGGTAATTGTTCATGTCATTAACGTTACAATTATGTGTTTTAAGGAGTGGATGAATAACTGTCATTTTCTCACGTTCAGGTATAACTCCAGAACGGATGGATTCGTTTATTATAAGCATTATGGGATGTGATCGATAGCCAATAAACCTGTTTATAATTTTTGATGACAGTATGTCGAGGGCACAACACTTGAGATTGCTCGAGTTGATAAGGTATCTAACGTATACTTGGGTAATTTCCTTAAGGTAAAACGATGGCGCGCTAGGGGAGACCATAGCAGTAAGAGGAAGCTGTTGTTGCAGTAGCTTGGATCGAATCTTGATGATTTTCTGAGTAAAAAAGTCGATAAATTCGTGGGCACGTTTAGTTAAGGTTGTGGTAGAGCACTTATGATATAGCATCGCATTAATGGTCGATCATTTCTTAGTGTTTGTAATTTCAGCCAGTTTGTTTTTCCAGCAAATGTTTAATTTCTGTTGGCGCAGTTCACGGTGATGCTGCTTTTGTGAGCAATATTGTTGCTTCAGTGATTCTGTTTGATTGCGTCTCTATAACCGTTCGTATAGCCGTAAAGTTACTTTACTCACATGGCATTCAGAATCAAAGCAAGGTGATCCACAGTGATTTTGAATGATCTTGTTTTTCAAAGGCGCATGAGCGTTGATAATGTTAGATAGAATTTCGTAGAAATATTCGAGGCAAGCGTTGAATGAGAAACCATACGGTAAGTAGATTCCCAATACAGCAGACGAAAAGTCCTCTGGAATCAAGGAGTTCCAATCGCGGTATTGGATTGGTTTGGTTTGTTGCTTAGTGTTGATTCTACAGATTATTGTTGCTATAATTAGGCTATGATCAAATGCTGCACAGTTTTTATGCCGATTTTAGAGACTAAGTCATTATTAAAAGTCATTATTAAATGAAGCGTATTACCCTGATCATGGGTAGGTTCATCAAGATTTTGAAGTAGACCGAACTAACCAATCAATAAGTTAAAGTTAGAAAGATCAGGAATGTTAAAGTCACCCATTATCAGCAGATCTTTTGTATCATTCATGAGCAGACTCATCAGATCAGCGAATTCCATATAAAAAAGTGAGAGCGATGATAGTGGAGGACGATACAAAACAAGTACTGTAACAATGCATCCTTCAGCATTAATGTTTCCGCACATAAATGCAAAAAACTGTCGAATGAGCGTTGGCAGATGCTGGTCCGCGAGAACTTCAGTGATGGTCGACAAATTATAGCAAGTCCACCACCGCGGCTTAATGACCTGGGCTTTGCGACATTGGAAAAGTGTCTGGGCGTAGGTTCCTGAATGCTACAGTTCGGTCATTTCACATCCATCTTTCTGTGATTGCTAGCAGTTGAGGACGATTAATAATGATAGTCCGCTGGAAGATGGGGGACTTGGTATTTAGTGAACGCGTGTTTAATAATCCAAAATTGCTAGTCGTTCCATGTGCGTGCATTCCATTAGTTTCGCATGATAGTCAATAGCATTGGTCGTTTTGAGTCTAAGAATCAGCGGGGAACGAACAGATGGTTGTTGAGGTTGTTGCAGATGTTGCTGTTGTCCCTCGTCAATAACGGGCTGGAAACTGTCAGAAACGTGAGATTTCACCATGTTCTCCGTATGGGCCCCATGTACTTCGTCGATCGTATTTAGGAATATGGGATCGCTAGCATTGACGTTGCTTATGCGAAAGCCGTATGGTTGGGATGCATTTTGGACCGGGCCTGTGAGTTTCTATCAGATGCGTAGATTCGCGGCTGGAGATTTAGACGAGAGCGAGCAGCATTGTCAAGAATAAATCGACGATATTCGATACCAGAAGGCCAAAAGTTGAGCTCAATGGCACAGGGTAAGAGGGTTCGGCATATAACAATGTGGAAGGCAGCGTCGCTACTGCGCGTTATAAGTTTGAATACGAAGAGCGAGGTAATGCCCTTGGATACCATCAGTGAGTTGACATCTGATTCGCTAAAATTTAGTCGAAGCCGGCGTATCAGCAGACGAGCACGCGGCGTTGGCTTAACAACAACATCAACCGAGGGCGGTCCGGAAACAACAATTGTGTTTTGCTGTTTCCGGCGACGATTTGATGTGTGTTTGACGAATGGAGGCTCTGTTGATTCCTCGGCGATGGTGGTGTGGTTTCGTTGAAGTTGTTGAAGCACTGACCGAGTAGTAGTTTCGTCATTCGAAACAGTGAATTGAGTTTGGGCGGCGCTTTGACCAGATAGTATCCGATCGTACGAGGCTTGCGATTGCATTTAATTTTTGCGGTGTGAGGAATAGGCTGATTTACGACGTGTCACGGTAATAAATCCATCGTCACGTTTGTTTTCATCTATTCGAGTAGTGACAAGTCCGTTGCTGCAGGCAGTTTCAGGATGAACATCGTTGTTTTGTGTCGTAGCCGGGGCGACATCTGACAGAAGATTGATGACGACCTTCAAGAGACTGCTGTCTGCACATGTCGCAGATAGCCGACACAGCTGTCCGCGGAGAATATCAAGATCCGCCATTGAAGTTGACATTTTTTGAATTAATAATTACCTGGCGTCGAATCAAACCAGAGGGATAATATTCTTATACGAATGATATCAGATAATATTATATAACTGAATGCAATTGTCCAGTATTATTATTATAATACCTGAATGCAATTGTTTAAAATTAATTTCAATTCCGAGCTATTGATGAAGATCTCAGTTGACTTTGAATTCTGTATAGCGCACAGGTGTACCTGAATTTTTTGCCTTGGGAGGGGTTCGATGACGATCTAAAACTTGGTTTTGCCATCTATCGTTTCGTTGAGTTTTGTTTTGCTATGATTTACATCATAATATCAGCGTTAACTCAGAGAGATTCGGCAGGCAGCGGGACATGGCTGCCTTCCGGAATTTGACAGGTACTTTTCAACCAGAGGGAAGGTAAAAATGTTTTTGTTGACCCTGTTTGACAAATCAAACAATATATTTTTTCAATAACACGTCTGCAGAATCCCACTGCTCTAACCTGGTCGAGCGAAATAAGCTCAAATATAACAATGGTTTCTTCTCAAGGTGATGTCTCAGAATGCAAAATAATTTCCAGCTTAGATATCTCGCTGTATACATAATTCTGTTTGGAGTGTCAAAATCTTTAAAAATTTCTAAACATATATCCTTCTCCGACTGAGTATAGTTCAAATAAAAAAATCCTACATTCATCACAGTGTGTAGATTGCCAACCAGATGAGGTCGTTTGGCTCATTGACATCTTAAAATAGTCATTTTAAGATAAATTACGGGCACAAATTACATGTCTTATCTAATGAAATGGATACATAAGCAATTCTGAGGAAATTATTGGTTCTTAAAAATCCAAGGCTGGATTTAATTTTGTGATTTACCTTTTTGTTATTGCGTCAGATAGGTAACCGGAATTCAAAGTAACCATAAATTTTTGTTAGTATGCAACTAAAGCAATGTACAGCCAATGTAATAAAAGGGTTTTCAAGTTACCTGGTTTTGAGAACCGCGCTGGCAAATAATTGGGCTGTTGTGTTTATGAAGACACGAATTATCCCCCACTAGAAAGTCTTAGTGACTATGTTGCTGATGTTTCACCGCTATTTTTAGCGGAATAAGAATATCTTTAGTTTCGCGAATGCTCTGGTCGAATTGGGAATGACAACAAAACCGAATGGTCTGTAAAATTAGTTTATTAAAGCGCCATTAATGGTTTCAAGGAGCCAGATGGCCCTATTTTGTTAAATTTTGTGCCGGTGCCAGGAAATATCTGGGTCCACAACAACGTGTTGTTAGCCGTTTTCGTTAGAAAAATTCTAAGTTTATTAAATTTGTTGTGCTCAAAAGCAGTTAATAAATATTTTAGTGTCTGCAGCAATTTATTAAGAAACGACTCTAGGTTCTTATTATATATATAGGCCAGGTAACCCAGTTTTTCTGCAAAGGTGGAGTATGATTTACCGCAAAAGGCACGGATTTCCTCAATTTATATTCTTCCTACCTTTAAAAGAAATATTAACAATTATTCGTTTTGCCACCAGAGGTGTAATAATGGTTAGGTAGATTGTCGGCTTCAGTCAGCGCCAAAAATAGAAAATATATAGATGCTAAGTTACATAAATGCAGGCTTTTGGATTGCAAATTAGAATTTGGCAGAAAGAAACTAAACTCCTCTAACACAAGATGATTCCTTGGATATCGCAGAGATATCGCAGAAATTACGTGAGATTGAATTTTCTGGTTAAACAACAATACGAATTTAAGGACGATGGCTGCGTAACATTGTATTATTATGCAATAGATGGATGAATTGCTGCCAGAAATTTATTGCTTTCAATTGGATTAAATAATTTTTCATTTTCAAATATAAACATATCCAATAAAATACAAATAGATATCGAATAAGCCGGTGCTTACATCTGTTTTAGGAATTTATGTTATCACCTTATTTTTCATCAACGACCGAGTAATCAGATGTAAGAGTAGCTTCTACTCTCTTTCTGATCTTGTTGTTCACTCTAATCAAATATATTCTTTTGGTAATTCCAGACTAATTACACATTATGTTATAGCATATATCAATGTGTAATCTACGTACTAGGCTTTGATTTTGCAATAAATACTTGAGTTGAATAATGTGGAAGATGAGTTTTAAGAAGCCGAATGATTAATTTTTTACCATCGGGTCTGGTCCCTCATGTCTGAACAAGTCCAAATTAAGACCCTCTATTTTCTGTTTACCAGTACCTTTACCAGCTTCCATTTCGTAAAAAATGGAAGCTTTTTCAGTGAAATTTTTAGCGGTGGGAGTAAAATGAATGCTATACCGTTCCCGGTACACCAAGCCTAGGCCTTAGGGTTATCCTAAGCTAAGGTCGCTATACGATCTGCAGTGTAGTTGTTTCGAGTTAAAGAATTCACGAAATTATTAAATAAACTGGGATCATTCTGACTGTCTAAGTTTTGCTACATTTACCGCGATTGTCATGAATCGAATTATATACCTTTCGTGCGAAGGAATTGTAACGTCAGTTTTTTTATACTTCTTAACGTTTTTGGTAAAACAATTTCTTCAATAAATGTTACTAGCTGCTATCAACCAACCACGAACGATATAGCATTATGAGCCGTATACTAAGCCTAAGACTAAGCCGGGGGGGGGGTGGCTGCCACACCTGAGGCACCGCTCTAAGCTGTTCCCTTAACTAACGATAAAACGGAGGGTCCTTAAACGTAATATGTGGACCGCTTTTCAACCTAATAATATAAATTTTACTAATTGTTGTCAAACTGTAAAATTCATATTCCACATAGGCTGTCGCTTATATTAATGGTGACGTTGCTATAGGTTTTGCATGTTAAATTGATGCAGTTACCTGCAGCCCAATTATTTCGTATCTGATAAGTAATCTGTTGCATAGTTCGTTTGCAATTGCATAAGCGCCTAATGCGGCGTTCATGTTATAATGTCACCGCTGTGTGGAACTTTTGTCCTCCTGTAGTCGTGACTATACCGTGTAGACAATCACCGTGACACCCATGATACTATAATTCAATTTCCGATTGTGTACGACACACCTATCGCTACTACATTTTTTCTTTACAATGTCGTGCATACACTTAGCTACCAATTTAGCTCGAATTAACTGTAACGGACACCGACTGTACCTAATGCGGTTTACTAGTCAACTGTGCTATGTAGTTTTTTAATTCTCGGTATTTGTATCTAGGCCATATGAACGTTGATGAAATAAAGCCGCAATCTGTCAATAAAACTGTAAGCAGACAAGGTGTGCCTGCCGCTGTCGAGAAATTGTAATACTCCTAGCCGCATTTGAAAAAATTTACACACCTTGTTGTAGACACTGTGCATCACATTGTGTGGCGTACATACGTTCCAAACGTTGGGACGTTATAACGTGAACGCTGCATAAACGACACAGCATAGCGTTCAGTCAAAACACGGTTTTTTCGTAATAAGCCCATGATATATGTCGGCGGGCAGAACTTTTTGATGGGGTCGGCGCTTCTGGACAACATAGTTACGGTACAAAATCCAATATTTGATAGTTTATACACAATTAAGAATTATATTAAAAAACAGCAAACGAGCAAATTCAACAAAAACGGGTGAACACGTCCACTTATATCTGATTTACACGTTTCTATCAAATTTTAAGTATATACCTCGGGAAAGCTATCAGTTTTTAAGAGTTTTTGAAATTTACTCGGGTCTTTGGCTTGGAAAAGAGTATTATTGTCATCAAATTTTGGACGCGAATTCCAAGCATCTATTACTCGGGCTAAGGTAAACGTGTATTGATGCGTTTACTTTGGCTTTTGCCTTGTGTAACTTATATGATCTCTGTTATTTAATTTATAACCAAAAAATTTATCTTTATGCCTAAATCATAATAATCATGCAAACAATTGAAAACCATTTGCAAATCGATGATGAGTCGCCGTTCTTCCAGAGATCTGCTTACAAAGGTTTCAGGTTTCATGCGATACAAATATGAGCGCAGCTCAAACTTGCCTTATCGTACTGTGCTACCCATGAAATAACTGTTGACAAACAAATGATATTGCGGTTTCTTGTTCTTGTTTCACAAAAGTAAAATACTTGTAATAAAGTAAATTTGTAAACTTGACATTTTATGCAATGCGTTCGTTAACGCACGATGTTTCTGCAATCGAAATAATTTGCTTGCACAATGTTACTGTTGTCGCTACAGTCAATGAATAATTAGTCTGTTGTTGTTTACTGCTGCAATTATTGCTAATTCTAGTAGTTTCTTGTTCAATACGAACAAATCTCAAGGTGAAATGTTATCGGTCGTTGCGGTGGTGAAATTGTAACAAAATTTCTCTTTAGATGTTCCATTGAACGCACAAACTACTTTATTTTTGCAGTCCACAAGTGTAAATGAACTCAGGAAGCAGTGCAAATCTGCTAATCTGCATTATTAATTATCGTTATGATACCGTGGGAGAAATAGTGACGTTGATTTCTTTTCTGTCGCATGACCTGTAAAGATATGTTTTTTGGGTCTTGTATTTTCTAAATTAACTTTTTGTGTAAATTTTCGTAATTGGATCTTTTCTTGTTTTTCAACTGCAAATATTACCCCATCAGAGGTTAGCAAAATAACCTAGTTTTTTATATCGGACCACAGCTAAAACAGTGTTTTACATGGCGTTTAGTAACCCTTTACCTCCTGAATTGATTTGCATTTACTTGGCATGTTGCTGAACAGGTATACGTTGCAACAAGCTTTATTTCAACTTATGTTCACAATCGGTCCAGCTATTTCGGAGCTACACCTGCACGAATCTTTAAGGCTCGTTAACAAATCAAATTTGTAGAAGAGTATAAATCTCGGTCTAGATTTCTTGGTGGGAGGGCGCGAATCTATACGTCTGTAACAGCCAATGAGTTTAAAGGAAGAGTAGCAAACGATGGTTCATATTGCTGTTTTAAACCTATTGGTTTTTGGCGACCTGAAAGTTTTATATCTGCACAGCACCTTGGGGGCACCCCTTGATTCATTGTTTAGAGCTAACCGAAAATCGATGATATCATCGGATAAGACTTTATATATGAGTATGATCAAGTGTCATAATGGAAGTTGTTATAATTGACTCTTGGTACAACTGATCACAATGTAATGGTTGTTGTCGAATAACTGTAGTCGTTAAAGGGTTATATATTGGACTAAAATATGGCCGTGGCTAGATGTTTAAGTAAAATGTACGGAATTAATCCCACTTTGACATCTAATGTATACAGTTCACTCAGGGTGACACGTCTTTTAGAAAATATTTTGCATTGTGCTAAACGCCATCTAGAAGAAGCAAAATACATGAATTGTAGACAAAATTGTTTATGGCCATTGCACTCAGCAAATTTACTATCAGTCAGTAAGTTTTGTTGATATATATCGCAGTAATAACCGCAACGTTAGCGTAACGATTTTTGCTTCAGGCGTTAAGGGTATAATAGCGGGCATAAAAACATAATTCGTTAAATTTTTGTACCACGTGAAGATCGTGCTGAATTGGCCAGATAAGAACAAAATTGATGTATAGCGAGCCATGGTGAACGGAGGAACGTCGTTTTTTTAGCAACTGAATTAACCCTTCATATTCAGTAGTTATCAAAAACATGTTGAACTAATATTTCGACAGTAACTCAATTCAAATTTGATAATTTTACCATTTGAAAACTTTATTATTCTTGTTAGATAATAATACTTCCTTATAACTTTTTCCGGTATTCTCAAATCAGAGTAAGAAAATACACATTGTTAACGTTTGATAACCACTGTGAAATTATACATCGTTATCGCATTTGTTAGGCTGTAACATTGATTTCAGTTTTTTGTAAAACTGTGCAATACACGCTAAGCTGAACTGCACAGTCTAGTTATATCGGAATAGTTTAAAATACAGCCGCTGAAGGTCGCTCACCGATTGAAAATGCCGAAAGCGAATGTCAGAGATTCATTCATCTGATCACATTTAAGGCAAAAAGTATTCTGTCGCTGTTATTGATCTAGTCCAAATTTAAATATTAAATTCACCTGCATTCTATCTGCACAGACTTTTGCAAAATCTAACACTTATAATAGGTGCATATTTACGGCTCAGGGAAACCCGTATTATTCTTGATACTGCTTTTATTTGGAGCCGACTGGTCGAGACATTGGTTTGGACCGTAGCCATTGACAACATCGCTCGATTTACGAAACTTGTAATAGACGGGAACCACAAGAAGTCCATCAATATGCTCCATCGTTTCGCGTTGGCTGGAAATAACCTCCAAGAGATAATGTAATTTCATGTGTTTGTAGAGATTTAATTTGTTTTGTCTAACTGGGTATATGTTGAGGGGACAATCATTCTTTATACATCGACGCAGTCCCAAAACGTAGAGGTGACCTGTGCATTCTAAAAATGACTGCAAACATATGTGTTAGTTAGCGAACAATGAGCGGCGTTTTTACCAAGACGACTGCCGCTTCAGCGAACAGTGCTCGAATAAGAAGCGTGGCGTGCACCCAGCATCAATAGCCCTTGCAAAAAAGCCACATGCAGAAGCAAGGACACAACAAGACATCTGGAAGTAGGTGAGGGCCACTCAAAGTTTGCGACGTTAGGGAAAATTGCGAGAGCCGTCTGAAATGTTGCGCCCTCCTGTACGTGTTCCCGTTTGCGAATGGCTAGATACTCCAATTATTGTATCCTATGTTGTTTTTGACACAGCCTGGCTTTGTCTTCGACTTATCTCAGACTGTATGGTATATATATGGCACCACATAAAAAAGTGATAACCACCTGTTTAGCTGGGTTCTAATAGATAAATTCAGCATAATATATATAAGATCGAACGGTCTAATATTTAGTATCGTCAAAAGTGGTTGTCGAATCGCCCGTTAAAAGTGGTGACCGACGTGCGTTGCGATACTATGGATGATTTCCGGTTCGCCACTGTATGTTGTGTAAAGTCAAACAACACCATCATATGAACAGACCACCAAACAACGGTGTCTGTGTATTGCGTATAATATATCGTATTTATGCTACATATGTCACATGCAACAATATTGTATGTATGCTCTTTTGGCATAGTTTCTATTTCTGCACTGCAATGAAATATTTTGACACTGTATAATTAGCGTAGAAAGGAGAGTGTGTGTAGTTTTACTTTCTAAAATACTTTCTATAATAATGGTATTACATGCTATGTCAGAACTTAATCGCTATCCCTGCCGCACCAAATACGCAATTTAGAGTGTCGAAAAGTAATTCAGTAATCTGTTTTGCCAGAGAGATTTAGTCTTATCGCGAGACACGCATTTTAACCTTTACCGAAAATAGCGCTTTCAAAGCTTTGTTTGCATAGCTAGAATGGTCAAGGACTTTCGTATAACTATCATTTTCAGGTACCGTATTCTATTTTCGCCCGTAACACTTTTAATTTTTATTTGTTTTCCTTAATCCTTCAACGACGACGTTTTTTCTACGAAGTTTTTATTAGGCGCGACATGCATGGATTACAACACTATTTCGGCGGCATTACTTAATACTCACAAAGTCCCAAAAGTAAATATTCCTCAAAAAATTTTTCGTTGTAATGATAAGGACATCTAAAATTCATAAACTGCTAGGGCGCATTTCTGCTAGGAAAAACATGGATCAGCTCTTATAAATATACTTTTCGGCAGTAAACCGTATTATAACTGTGTCCATTCATACATAATATATGTTTTCTGTACTATAACCAGCTTAGAATATGTGTATATATTTGAGGTATGCAATTATCCTATAGTATGATATGTATATACATAAATGTATATGTATATATTTTGTTTTTACTGCCATTAGTCGGCAATACATAACACACAATAATACAACAATTTAGATGCAAAAGTATAGCAAATTGCAATTTTTGTGCAATTCGAAAAGTATGTATAAAATTTTGTTGTAATTTTTCATCGCATAAAAATTGCACAAAAATATTCAATGCAACAGCACGATATAAAACATGTTAATATGTTGAGTTTTAAATTGGTTTTACATAGAAGTTATCGATCGTTTATAATATTGGATATCAATTCGTGCACAACAAAGTTGTGATTCACTAAGTCAACGGTCACTAAATGCACTTCATGTCTGGTGCTGTGATAGAGGCCTATCTGTCAATGCAGGAACGTGTAAGGGTGTAGTTTTTACAAGGACTATGTGGTTTAATTGGTGTTCCCGTTTGGAACGGAATTATTCCTGTGGACGAAGCGTTTAGTTATCTCGGTCTAGTCTAAGACAAAGAGAACACTCCTCATTCTAACACTCCTCAATGGAGTTGTGTGCTGGTAGCAAAGGATTGAATTAGTTACTTATTGTAAAATGTTAGTAAAGGTACAAGCTCTGGCTTGTCACATGATCACTGATGCAGTTAAATCCGCACCGATGCGCTGCATTGAGGCAATTCTACGTGCACCGCGCATTCATATTGTAATCAAGGAAATTGCGGTAAAAGAATTCTTACACGTAAAAATCTGGGTAATCATGCATTGGGCTCGCATGTCCATATGCAAATAGACATTGGAGGTTTATTAAATCTCCCTTGTGATTTTGTTATAGTTCTATAAGACATAAATAGAATTGGAGCTGTTAGCTGGACTGAGGTTAAGCAAGACGACTGGAGTCTGTTCTGTTATACAGATGACCCTGCCATTCACGATGGTATCAGACGTTGCGGTGCACCTGTAAACATTGTGGGTAGAATAAGGGAATCTTTTCCTTTATGCAGTCTGACTCCCGTCTTTCAGGCAAAGGTGTTGGCCGTCGAAAGATGTGCCATGGTAATAGATGGCTTTAAACTTAAGAGTAAAAAGATAGGCATTTCTTGTGAAAGTAAAGCAGCAGTACTGGCTCTATTAGTGACTGCGAAGCATTTATTAATGGACTGCACGGTTTTAAAGGAATTACACAAGCCATTCCTTGGAACAGTGGCATTATAGATGAGTAGCAAGGGCGTAATCTCAGCTTATCAAGAAGCATTGCGAATAGAAGATTTTGCGATTAAGAAGAAAAGGTTTGCGAAAAGCATTGCAGAATAGAATTTAATTATAACTTGACACCATCTTATTACATATCTGTATATTTAAGTTGTGATTCGTTCGGCTTTGCCTGTCCGACTATTATTAAATAAGTGATTTTATCATTTTTCCCGTGCGAATTAATGGGTATTTTGTACAATGTTGGAAAAAATTGCCGCAGCGGCGGCTTGAACCTCGTTCGTTTGACTTCCAGCCTCGTACGCTAGCCACTACGCTATTTGGTGGCTGTTGCTCCGTTGCTTAAGGAACCTCGCAAATAGATTGAATAACAGCGCACATGCAAACGCACTTCGCACAATAAACTCGGTTGGGGCATCGCTTCATAGATTTGCACCCTGTACCAAATCTATTCCACAACGCGAGAAAGGATTAATTACAATTTGTTGTCAGATTGTTTAATCATTTTGTTGCAAACCTTGATGTATATCCTTTAATTTTGCTGTGCGTATATAGTTACTTCTATAGACGGTAAGCACGTAGCCAGATTTTTATTTTAGATTAGCAAGCTAAATTCAGGGGGGGCAAGCCGATTTCAGGGCTTGTAAAAATATCACGTATCACATTACGTAAAAATTTATTAAATGTTTGAAAAAGTAAAAATTAAGGAAACTATCTATATCAAAATAACGGGTAACCAGAGGACACAAATTCAATTAAATTCTTCCAGTTGTACTTGTTGGTTGCAAATGAAAACCCGCAATGCAGTGATTGAATTTAAAAATTGATATTATTTAATTGTTATCTCAGGGGAGACAAAACAATCTCGGGGGCGTCCACCCTCATACCCCCTAGCTACGTGCCTGAAAAACGGCGTTTTTATAAGTTCTACGCATCTGAGTAATCAATCAATAAAGCTAATACATCGCATACTAGTTAGCGTAACGAGTTTTGCGTTGGGCGTTATGGCAAGCTCAAATCTTAAGCAATGACTTGGCAGGCGCCCATGTACCAATAGTAGTGGATAAAACGGAATACAAATGCGCATAGCATGTGTAATGAAACAGCAGGTTAATAAAATCGGATATTAGATCGTGAATGTAATTATTAGAGTTACTTTCAGTTTGTGTGTATCTTGTAATAGCCTACTTGTACGTTCAGTAATATCCGTGTCTTCTACTTGCTGGGAGCATCTGCTAAACATAATAGTGTTGCCAGAAAATGAAACCGCGGAGGCTACGACGCATTGTGGATGTCATCTCAGCATATCGATCTGACGGTTGCAAGTTCAGAAATCTTTAATATATTTATTTTAAGCAAACAGCTGTACAATTTTAGTATTTGCTACTTGTGATCGGTGAACTGCTGGTCAGGTTTGGCTCAAATTTGTATACTGTATCTATCATTAATATTTTCACATCGTTTACAACACCATACTATCTTCTCTGCTAAAAATGAAATATTTTTGGCTTACATCAGTCTTATCGCGTTATGATCTGTAACTTTAGTATGGCTTTTTGTTTGGATCAGGTGTTCGTTGTACATGTGCCATTGATGGCAGATTGATGATCGTTATTGGCCTGTTACGACGGAACGTATACTGTGGACAACCTTTGAAGCTAAAATCAAATTGTGTTGTTATCGTCTGTAACTGTGCAATGTGTTGCTCAAGTTTACCCGAGTTTACATAGTGTCGCTGCAGTATACTAATCTGTAAATATATTCAGAACAAATTATAAATCGTATCTGAATTACTTATCTTTAAAATTGGTTGGGGATTCTCATCTGACTTTCGATAATTTTCACCCAAACGCAGAACTCTGTGCTCGGAAATAATCTGATTTAAAGACTCGTAGTTGTTGTTGATAAGCTTGAGCTCAAAGATGAAGCAGCATCGCATTGGGTTTATATCAAATCCTAGGTCAGAACTTGATACCAACTTGCTCCCCGAGCCGAACTATATGTACTTTTGATTAACCATTTACTAAACGGAGTACCGATTTTGTACAAGCTGGCACTGGAATAAGTTAATATAATAAAGAACCTAACTGCGCGACCGTACATATTGTTAGTACAACCCGATTGATCGAAGGTAGAACTGTAGTGGTATTGCAACAATCTTATTAACTAAAGACCCGGGTTCAAATCTCGCAACTTGTAAGATCGCCCGTGGATCATTTCAAAAAGATACTAGTCACTTTTATGATAGCATTTGTCATTAGCATTTGTCATTTTATGTAACTGATAAATTCTATTTTACGCTACTGAATTAAATATTCTATTTTATATTATATATATATATATAACATTTTATATATGTTTTTTTAATTTTATGTAACCTTAGTTCTTCTGTACATCATATATTATTTGTTTTGGTATTGATGTGATCAAATGACGAAATATACTGATTTATAATTGAATACAAAAGTTTTTACTTATGTTCTGTTCAACTTTCAAAGATTTATATTTAGACAACAAGGGTTGTGTTAATTTATGTCATTTTATTACATATTATTGTTAATTTGCATTATGTCATTCTAACATATCTTGTCATTGTAGATAAGGATCTAACGTGTTTTTAGAGCTTTTACAGGGTAACAATGGGGGTATACAGAGACATATGTTACCATTTTAATATCACTATGTGAGTTCATGGCAATTCAATACAGCAGTTCATGTCCAGTTTGCTCCTTTTGTTTTCATATAAAGCTGTCCCTTCTAAGTGCAAACCAAGGACTAAGCCTAAACATAAGTCTAAGCCCAGCTTGGACACGCAATTATTTTTAAAATTTTCATTCCATATTAGTTTCAACTATTTGCCCTTAAGGTGTGCATGTCAAGTTTCCCGACCACAGCGTTATAAAAAGGGAAAAACTGACATGGTTTGTTACGTGTTGTGATATTTAGACCTTTTCATGAGTTTTTACTCATCGATCATGTGTGATTACACAATATTTTTAGATAAATTTCAACGCTTCTGCGGCTTTATAACATAGTTTTATATAAGCAACGCTGTTTTGCAGTGCAAAGAGATTACTTAACTAAAACACAATAAAATTGTTCAATAAAATGCCAAAAAGAAAGTTCAACATGCAGTTGAAGAAACAAAAAAATTTCTATCTATGTTTTTAATGTTTCTATAACCACATCGCTATAATTTGTATGTGCTGCCTTGTACATCAGATCGGTGATGTTACAATTTTGTAACACAAAACAACAAACCGTCTGTATTATTTTACCCTGAATTACATTTGTCATAATGTTATATTTTGCACTGAAATATTTGATCTAGTCATTATAACCCCAAAAATTCTGATACACATGTATCGTTTCCTTCAACTATAGTTTGAACTTGATTCCTGGTCAGAAACAAAAAACAACAACTATCTCAAGCACTTCTTCTGGAATTCGGCTGTCGTGTGTAAAAAATCAGCCCAGTATTTGTTTAAATGTCGTCTATGCAAAACATTCGTACAGATAGGCTTCTATATACTCAATGCCTGTGTTAAATACACATGTTAAGCACAATTTCTGGTATATATTAAACATATATGTACATTAAACATATACGTCTACCAAATTTATTAAAGATATATACATACATCATAGCTGCTCAAGGTCCGTCGCGTAACAGTGTTATATGGTTCCGGCGGGGTGGGGGTAAGGCAGGAGGTAACAAAAATTTTGCTTTTTTCGGACCAATTTTTTATCAAATTTTCGTAATTATTCCTCGTAATTACTCACATTTCTGGCTGCTTCCGTTACGGTAGCTGTGTGAAATGGTGGACGTATACCTCAAGATGGAGGGTTAATATCAAATACTCAAACCATGGATCTAACCCTCAGGGCAACACCCTGTTCCATACGGAAACCATATGAAGTGCTTGTCAAATATATACTACTTAATTAGTCCAACACATCATACTTTGATTCCCATATTTTAATGACACATTGTTATTGTATAACACATGGCGTGTCTGGTCTGAAACATGGGATTTACATATAATTCTACCAATAGCCTTAATATATATCAATAGGCTGTTAATTTGTGTCGCTCCAACCGTGAATTGGTTCTCAATCAGTTTATACTTTATGCTGTTAGTTTTAGTTTGTTGTGACTCGATTTTGGTCTTTATTGACTATATTTATTATTAATTTATATGTGAGACATTATATATGTATATAGTATATCATAACTGTGTTCCTATCTATAGCTTAATTTGACCAGTATATAATATATTCTTATGCTATATTTTTGAAATAATACTATATAGATACTTGCATATAATGTACATGTATAAAATTATAATTTATGTCTCAAAGCTTAATTCGACCATTATATACGTACAATTGTGTTTTTAAAATATTAAATACTTGTCTATTTTATATCAATGTGGAATTATTTAAATCGTGTTCTTATAGCTTACTTTGACCAATATATAATATGCATTATATACATTTTCAAATTTTCTCTTCTAGCGAATAAACTATCGCTGTAATAATTCGATAATTTGTTCGCTTTGTGCGTGTTTTTTTTTCAAATTATGTCACTATTAGTTATCGTCACAGGTCTCTGGCGTGAATTAGAATCTGTATCAATATCATCATATAGATCGATGCCGTATGTTCTAAGTCATAAACTGATAAACATGCACAAATATATATAAGTATGTAAGTATATACATTTATGCGAAGTGGTATATGTAGGCATAATCGATATGTACATTTAAAATCATATATGGACATCGTATATTATAGGCACAAAATTAAACAAACAACTAGCATATAGTTAAAGCAGACTATATTGACAAATTCGCATCAACACTGTGACGAAATGTGCATAAAGATGCTATGTTGCATTGTCAGAGTCTTGCCGCGATAACCATCGTGTAGCATGACGAATCAGGGTGCCACGATCCATTGGCCGCAAACGAAAGTGGCTCACAATAAACGTGACTCATTGGTTTTTCCATTTGCTTGCCAATAGGACTATTGTATATATGTTTATTACTAATATTTGGACCAGTAAAAAATGAAATTATCACATTTACCAGTGTGCATCAATACAAACCTGCCCATTATAAAGGTTGTAAATTTCATAGTGTACATATATGGCAGCAAGCGCAAGTCTTTCATAATTTATGCTAATCACGAATCTATATGTGCATAGTGTTGAGCGAGACATGCAGTTAATTAATCTAACGTGTCCCGAAGCGGTCGCTAGTGCACAATGAACTTTCAATAAGCCATGTTCTAATCCACGTCTAAATGACTACATATTAGGTTTGTGGCATTTCTCTGTTTTTACAAAGGAATCGACAGCAATATAGTTGTAACCGTTGCGTTGGAAATCCTAGTTCACATCAAATATTCGCTCGTCGCTGCTGCGTCAGTGGGAAATATTTGGCAGAAGCACCATGATTACGTACACAAAGTTGCAGCTTAATGACTGTGACTAGAAACCCGCGATTGTCTATTTATAGGTTGCGCCTTCAAAATCTATCTTTAACGACTACTTTTTAAAGATTCTAATATTGTTTATTTTATGCTTTAATTACTTACCTAGCTCCAAGTATTTTAATAGTTTATTGTTACATTTTTCCAATTATACTGCGACTTTTCAACCCAACGGTCACAGGGTAGCATCTAGTTACACACGGCTTTATGCTGCTGAAATATATCGTGGTGCAGCAAAATCTCAATGTGGCGACTTGTTTAATGACTTTTATTTTCGAAGAATACGTTTACTTGTAAGAATAAAAAATAACAAATAGCTCTTTAACGGCTCTAGTTGTTCGACAACAAGCAATTACGGTTCAAAGCGTTGTACTGACAAAACTCGTCGTGTATTGCACTAAATTAGGCTCGCCTTGCTGTAGCCTTGTTCACTCGCCTTGCTATAAGCATCAAGGATACGAGCAAAAGCTCCTGAATAGCACAATGGCTAGCGTACGTGACAATTACCAGAGCCTTCCGGGATCGATACCATACGGCGACATATAATTTTTCATCGGTTTTCGAAATACAAAATAATTTTTGACGTAAAAAATAATTATTTCATAACGTTGCGTGATACTTCGTTAAGTGCCACACCGCTTACTCATTATGAGCTGCACATTGCGAAATTTATGGCTTATATAATATGCGTGGAGAAGGGAATAATATTGGAGAAAGGGAAATATAAAGGTTGTGTTTAGACATGTGTTGACCTGCACCTGGTACGTGGCTAGAATAATCAGAATCTAACTCAAATCTGTGACAAATCTGACTACGTCCATAATCGGTTTCCGTAAAATGGAATAAACATCCGGTCCTTTCCGCGTTCTGGAGCAAACACAGCGAACATATATATGCAACAGAGTTTATTCTATCTTCTTGAAAAATCTTTTTGAAGATAAATTAAAACTTGGGAATGACAGGCATTCAGGTGATTGCGTTTATGTAGTCTGCAAGATTTGTCCCAATAAAGTTGTCAAATATATGTCCAATGGGAGTTTGGTATATCATTCAGCAATTCATAGAGGCAAAATAATTTATTGTTGAAATGTAATCCTTTGCACTAGGTATCTAATCCGTCTCAAATTCATGAAGGGCTAACTATTAAACCTAAACATGTACGGTCTTCTCACAATGATGTCGCGTGGTCGAATCTTCAGGTGTGCCATAATCTTCCTTAGCAGTAGACTAAAACCATGTTGCACCAAGGCTGCCAGCAGCAAAATGTGTATGAGCTCTTTGGAAGCCTTAATAGGCACTCAGAGATTCCGTATCGGAAATGCCATTACTCCCCGGCTTGTGCTACAGGGTACGGCAAATTTCGCTGCTTACGCAACTAAACCAGGGATGCCTCATTATTGACTACTGTCGACTACATACGTTGAATCATTTGTGACTGCAGGACCAATGTACTTTATATTGGTGGCAAAACAAGATACAGCAGACTATATAGCTATTCGATGACATATATTATCCATATATAATGTCATAAGATAATTTTGCCCATAATGTTTACAGATATTTGTAATTGGCTTTTGCTTATAAATTAGCTGATAAAACCTGAGTCGTTATAGCTTTTGTATGGACATGCAACCGATAAATTTTTGTCAGAGTTGTCAGTCATAGTAAGTATCCATGCTGGCGAAATGCCGTTACTCAAATTGGATTTTGTTTTATTTTCGCTGTTTTAACTTTTAACGTCTTGCCGTTCTTCTACCGGATTGCAATATTGCATTTTTTGTCAGATTACGTATATTACCCTGCCAGCGAGACAACTCATTAACATGAACTACTTTCATTAATGAGGTAATTAAGTGCGTGCCCCTTTTGTCAAAATCACGAGCTGAATCCTGAAAAATTCGGGTTCATATTACTGCCATAATTATTACACATATTTCTGTGAACGCGAACATGGGCTCTGTCATGTACAAATGAAATTTGTCCACGCGCACATTTGCTTATTTAACATGTTTTTTCGCCTTCATCAAATGACATGATGAATCGGACACCTATGTTCTACCAAATTTTATATTTTGAAATCTTGTATTCTGCTATACCCAACTTTTGGCAGGATTGAAATACCGTTGCGAACGGAATTCGTGCTCAAGGCGTGAAAAATAATTTTACGTTTCGAAATTCTAAATTTTATTGTCTTGCTTGCGACGGGCGCTCCCGATGAAATTTCGGGGGGGGGGGAGGGAGGTGTGCGAAGCCTGTGTCTCGAGATATGAGCTGCCAAACACTGATACCCGTATTGTCAGTTTTGGCAAAACATCCTTGAAAACCTGTTTTTGCCATTTTGGCCCAGAAGATGGGGTCGGAGCTGGTACATCGTCACCACTTTGCTACAGAAGAAAATACTTTTATCGAAATCCATCCATCCGGAAATGAGTTATGAATGACATCGACAGATAAAAATTGGTGCGTGCATATTCGTCTGATGTTTTAGCTCTCACTGATTGCAACATATTTACAACTTATCCAACTTTTTGTTATATTGACAAATTTATATTCTACTGACCATACTAATTAGTGCAAGAATCGCTATTTCATTTTCTCCATTTTCAATCCACTCTACTATTCTTTAAATTTCAATGAATTTCTTGCATCAGTAAATTTGAGTTATTGCTGGGTACATTTCAGAGTCCGATACAAACAGGTCCGGCGCCATGGGATCTTCCTGGCAATTCTCTATCCAAGTCACATGTACTCCTTTCAAAATATAATAATCCTCTTTGTTCTTGTTAGGTGTATTTTAATTATTAGAGGATGCCGGTGTTCACGTGTCCTCCGGCTATAAATATTGGGTAATGGGCCTGTCAAAATAATGTGTTGCAAAATTTTCTGCAAGTCTCTTCTACCACTATTAGCTTTGAACAGGTAAGTGGAACACAAAGCAAAAATACAGTTTGCAACGGGATCGTGTTGCGTCAGACTTTACCATAACAAAGTTACAATTCCAACTCCTAAGTTCGACTGAACTGACCAGAGTTTTCAGGCCATAACAAAAATTTATTCTATGATTTAATACGACTCAAATCTTTCACTGTGAATATAACTTTAATACAGTTTATTGGTGGTACTGTACTATTAGTATGCGAATCATAGCTACTGCGAAGATACAAATGAATAACCGCAATATTTTAGGTTGTAATCTAGATGGGTAAATCAGTGCTTTTTTAGTATACATATTGTACATTATATGTTGTATCAATAAATTATCTATTCGTCACAAGTGAAATCATCTTCGAATTTGACAATATACAAAGTATGAAATTCGAGGAGTGTGATACGTTTTATTCGTTTATAGAGGATATATGCCTGTTTAAGCTATATGTAGGTTATGCCTTCCTCGATATACCAAGCCTGAGCTTTGGCTTAAGCTGCATATTAGTCATATACTATTCCTGAGACTAAATTGGGGTTTCCTCTATCCAAAAAACCGGCACTACCCTGCTCTTTTTTAATAAAACATAACGTTGTATACGCGACTTGAGCTGAAAGCATGAAAGCTGAAACATATCGCATTGTTAGAATGGTTGGAACACACATTTACGTTTGATTATTACAGACAACATAATTAGACTTATCACGCGAGCTAGCAAACAAGTTGGCAATCTGATGAAATTGTATACTATTCGGTTACACAAATATGCGCAGATGACTTATAGTTAGAGAGTCAGATGTCATTTGATGAACGGTCAGACTTTAGCTGGGAAATTCAAAATTTGAAGAGAATAAGAAATATATACAAAAGTGTTAGAATAATTTGTTGACCAGGAACGGGTTGAGGACCGACCCTCTCTGCTTCCACCCACGTCTAAAATTTCTTGGACTACATAAAATGGGGTGTTATTATCTTTAATTTGATCTCATGTTTGTCAGCAGTGCCGCAGTCGTACGTACATATGTTTTACTTGTGGACAGATAATTTAAGCGTCAGTACATCAAATAAAATAGTTGAGGCAAAAACGAAATGAATCAAGGAACGCAAGCTTCAAACAAAATTTTTAAAACAATTATAATAATAATAAATTGTGATCTTAAAGTGACAACAAACAAGAATAAATGACGAACGAATGAACTAGCTAAGTGAGATTGGAACTCAACAAGGAGTTAGTTGCATGTGCGTGCACATGACATACATTTGGGGGCACGTAAGCGCGGGTGGGGTAAGATCTGGATATAAATTTGGCGAGATAACGGAAAATTTGTAAAAGTTAGATGTTCGATCTATACAGTAAGCTAAACTTTGAACACGTTTGGAGGGCTTGGCCCAGTGGTTCCCTTGGGCACGACCATGGCAACGCCATGGAGCTATAGGAAATGTGGAAAGGAAGAACAAAAACTTAGATAAAAAGAGACCATTGAGGCATTTGTATGAATATTTATTTGTTTTCAAAACAGTTTGTAAGTCTTGTAACGATAGTTATTATGGGTAAAGTTTGTACGAGTGTGGATTTGTGTAGCGACCGACTAACGGAAGCGGAACTGTACACTATTTTCTATTCGACTTTAATTAATTTGTTTACAAGAAACTAACTGCATAAACTCGAAATATCTCGTCCTGGCATACCGATTTGTAGAGGTATGTGCATTAGGAATATGACAAAACGAGAACTATTGACGCCAAAGAAAGCACCAAGGGAGTGGTCACGCATAGTCTTAAGGCGTGTTCACACGCTCAAACTTTTTGTTCAAATTTTGATCAAAATTTGAGCTCAAATTTTGATAAAAGTTTGAAAGCATCTTTTTTGCACTTTTGGTAAGTTCGAATGTGTGACCACTTTTCAAACTGTTCAAGGATATTCCTGTAGCCAATCACCGACTAGATTAATTATTTAAAAAAGTTTGAGGTAAAATTTTGTTCTCAAATTTTGAAATATCAAAATTTGATCAGATTTTGAGCTCAAATTTTCAGCTCAAAATTTAGCAAATAGTTTGATTGTGTGAACACGCCTTAAGTCTCTGAGCTTCAATTTTATCAGTCAGCAATAGCGTTTCTATTATAAACTTATACATCTTAATCTGATTCCCTCGATTCAACTGGTAGCCAATTGATTATTTTGTTCGAATCCCCCACTTCCCAGGTCATCCCTGCGTTTTGCTGCTATGTTCTGCTTGGAAGAAAGATAGACCGATTGAATTTAATCAATTCTCCTCTTTGTCGTCCTCTCAGTGTCTCGGTTGGTTACGTGTTTGAGTATGTCTATATTATTAAATATGTTTTTATGTGTATGTTTTTAACGTGTGGTCTAAATGTGCAGTTGTCCGATTCTATGCATATATGTGTGATTGTTGTCATTCACACAAAAAGGCCATTCTGGATCATACCAAGCTGTTGTTCTTGTCAATGTTGTTTTGGTTGTTGTTGTTGGTGTTCAGCTCCTCTTTTATTGCTGCCTCCGTTCGCTTGTTTGTTTCGATCGATCGTACCCGCCACCAAATGCTATTTCTGCGAGGGTTTCGCGTCGAAACGAACGAGAGCTATTTCATCATTCATTTGCTTTTGTGATGATAACAGCTTTTCAAACGATCAAACCAAAACCGGTCCAATCGACCAACCAACTAAGCATCGAAACACAACAAAATGCCCTGTGTCAATGGGACCGCGAAAAGAGAGAGGGAGAAAGCATTTTATTTTATTTTTAAGTCGAGTGATAAAATTGTTTTATTACGAACAAAGTCTTACTTACTTAAGCTAGGTTGGTTTTGCCTCAAAGGTCATTTTTGATATTTGAACAATAAAAATAAGTGGATAGATTTTATTTTTTTCGGTTTCGTAAAAGATTATCTTTTAGATAGTTGGACGGGCTAGCAATATCAAGTTGTAATGCGGCCATGTTTGACTGGGGACGTTGGGTAGACAAAATTGCAATAGCTTTTATAAATGGTATAATAAATGTTTAAGCGTCGAAGTTGGAATTTGTTTGGGTTGCCGATAAGAGACAAGTAATTAAGCAACAATCAAGTTTTGAAATTAAGCACTTGCGTCCTGCGCCATATAATACACATTATTAATATTATTGCACTGCTGCTGTGTAACTTTGTGATACCAAGAGGGGTTGATATTTCCCTGAAGAGTATGACACTCTTCACCTAAAGCATATCCAGTCTAATGCTATATCTTGGTGTGTTCGCGTTGTGCCTCCTGTATTTCACGGTTGATTTCATCCTTTCCCTGCATTTCGTGGAGTGGGACAAAATTCCCGCACCCCTATATTGCGATGGGGGACAACTTGTGCCCGTCGAAGTACAGGGGGAGTGCAAATGTCCGCTGTCAAAATCGAGGGGAGACAAAATTCCCTCCTCGAAATATGGGAGGAAATTTGTCCCCCACTGCCCATGAAATGGGGAAGGGGAGATGAATTGTCTCCCTATAATATAGAGGGAAACAGAGCGAAACACACCGCGACATCTGTATAAGCTTAACACGCATAAGCTGAAGAGTGTCATACTCTTGAGCAAAACATCATAGAGTCTTGCTCAAGTTCGTAGCCGGGGGAGGGGGGTTGCGGGGGTCGCGGCCCCCCTTTTGGTTCAACCACAAACAAAATTTTTTTTGAATGATTCCGGTTGAAGATGATGTCCGAAATTGATCTAAAACTAGTCTTTCTCGCACTAGAAAACAATTGCTTTCAACCGTATTTTTGACCAAACTTCACATTTTTCGATAAAAATTCGCTATTTTGGCAACATTTGCATTTTTACTTGGTTACGGCGTACTTAATATACCAATTCTTATTCCGGGCTAGGAAATGCAATTTCATGGAAACTTTCTCCGCTCGTACACGGTTAACTCGTAGAAATGTGCCTGAATGACCTGCCCTCCTGAACCCCGCTTTTACATTTCTGAGCGCGACTCGCCCGGATCCTGTTCCTTTTAGGTACCCACTGTGAGCCGCAAAAACCCCCTTTCAAAATTCCGGCCTACGCCATTTGTCTTGGTGATATCAGTAGCACCGCTATCAAATTTCTTAATTTTATGACCTGTAATTCCTTTCTGCACTACATTATCGTCTAGGCCCTATAAATTGTCTAAAATTGTTCTGCACGAAACTACTTAATATTATTAATTCAATAGTTTTGGCAGAGCTTTTATTGAGTTCTTTTATAAAAGTTTATAATTTCGTAATTACTGTTCGTAGATAGCTGTTTGACAGGAAAACTTTCTGTGACTCAGACTCCTAAATTGTATATACCTTCAAAATGGAATATTGTCCGAACAATTGGACCTGTCAAACAAAGGCGTTAACTGCAAATATATAAATATTCTGTCGCAAGCCTCTATCGAATAATATTTAATAATATTAATATTCATTTGTTATCCATGCGCCACCATGAATATTGGCTTCACAATTTTCTTCAGCTATATTTGGTGGACAGCCAGACAAAATGATATACACTAAAATTGTAATAACATAATAATTATACATTGTTATTTGTAACACAGCTTATATAGTTAAGGCCGTGCATCAAATTGACTTAACGCACGGTTAGCTAAATTAGCTGTATTACAAGTCAGTTGTAGCACAGCCAGGCGTGCGTCAGGTGATTTGTACGCACGGTTGTGTTGTTTAACTCGTTCAAACTCGTGCTGACGCACTGGTCTGAACTCGTCAAAACCGTGCGTACAAATCACTTAACGCACGATAGCTGTGCTACAACTATTACTTGAAGCATGGCTAAATAATCTAGGCACCAATATAACAGAATCATTCGTTGCTATTAGCTGTAAAATGAACTCCAGTGCGGGCAGGGGCATAAACATAACGAGATTATAATTTCATTAACATTCTTGGAACCTGTTTATTTTCATAATTGTAGGTTTTGCTAAATGACGTCTTTGCCGGTAGTTAGTTATTATATCATTTAAATATTATGATCACATACCAAGGTTCACATATCTTGTGACAATCCACTATCAACTCGGTTTCGTTGAGGACTTAAAGCATTGGCTATGATTTATGTTTTACAACACCGTCCAAATTTTTTAAATGTACACCTTTTTTCTAGTGTACGTGGGAAGAAGTTTTGCTGAACTTATTCCTGGGATAAGAGTAGAACTCGATATTCATATTTTATTGTGTTCATAATCATTGGCGCAAATGCGTCCTTAAAATTGTTGGGGTAATAGATATTTTTGCACGCAAGTACGATAAATTTTTTTGTAAAAACATGGGGGTGGACGGGCTTCTGCCCCCAAAACCCCCGCGATTTGCGCCTATTTTGATCATCCCTTGCTACCAAACAGTTTTTAAGGTAATAGGTTCGGCCCATGCCACATTTTTAAAATTATAGGCGCCGCATGTTATATTATTAGAAAAAGAACATTTTAGTGCGGGAGATTTGGGGGACGCAGCCCCGGCGCCCTAATCAGCCTTTAGCTTTACTCCAGGCTTTATACAAGACATGAAACTTAGGCTAAGGCTTAGACTTAGTATATCGACAACTGCACAGCATGCATTTCACTTCCATGCCTAAAATTTATATTGCCCAAATGTTTAATCGAATACAAACTTTATTAATTATATTTAGTTTTATGATTCCAATTTTTCTAATGTAATTATTTAACAAAAATTCGATAAAACTCATTTATTAATGAATTGAAAATTGAAAAACATCCAAATATCGACTCAACTCCGACTTGTATCGTTTTGCCACGCATTACGATGACTATTATTTTAGATTGCTACGATAATATTTGTGTATCATTTTTGATTTCAAATGTTCTTCGGGTTATCTGCTTCAGCCTTCCCAATTCACTCGAAACGTGAATTCAATCCTTTTCATATTCACTATCCTCTATTGATGGCTTTCTATGGTTTTATTGTCTATAGCCAATCTTGTAGCACCGACATTGCGTTGTTTTCATTATATATATAAGTATATATTTGCGTAGAACCATTATCCACCCCATATACTTATATAAAATAAATATATCTATCCACCGCCACAACCAGTATACTGGACGTGTGTAATATTGGCATTACGCGAACGCACAGGAGAAACACTTTTATTGCCTCAAAATGAGGTTTCACAATTATTATTGCGGCGGTGGTGAGGATGGAGTATAAATGGTTATAATATTCGAAGAGAACCACCAAAAGTATCTTGATTGCTCAAAATGAGAAAAGCCCCGTTGGAACGGAATTGAGTCGAGGAACGCCTTCGCTTGGAGTTCAAAATCGTTTTGAGATTTGCCGTCAGTGTCGCTTTTGTTCTTACTAGTATAATAATCATCGGAGATATATGTATTTGAATTGATTGGCAATACATTTGGATATTGTTTGACGAAAGGAATGATTGGAAAATTAATGTTGAATGCGGAATGGATTGGAAGAATTATTTCGATGCCATTAGCTTAGCATTTATGAATCCATTTTTATTATATATAAATCGTTATGTAGAGGCTTGAAAATTTCTATATACGTATAACCAGATCGGCAATAGGCAGTACGGGTAGGCATGTTGCTTAATGATATTTTAAACATTCGTTGATTGTGAATAACATTTTTCCGATGTCATTACCGCGGATGTATACGCTAGCTCCTAGTAAACTTATTATAAATCATAAATCTTCATTTTCAGGCCGACCATTAACGTAATATATATTTTTTACCAAATCATGCATATGCTCATATACACGTCAAGCACAATAGAAGGATTTAGATACATTACTTTGTATTGTGTTAAATAAATTTATGTAAACTAATGTCATCGGTCTTTAAATTTCATAAAAATACATTCTACGACTATAATTATACACATAGCTTATATTTGACTCCGGCAATATTTCGTTTCAACACTTATAATAATAAAATGCAATCTTTCATAAAGTTGATTTTTTTTCGTAGGACGTCGTTTACTCTCCTCCTGTATAGACAACCGCAGTACCTTTTTCGTAGGACGTCGTTTACTCTCCTCCTGTAAAGACACCCGCAGTACCTTTCGTCACGCCTTGTTACTGAGTAAATTTTCGTAGGACGTCGTTTACTCTCCTCCTGTAAAGACACCCGCAGTACCTTTCGTCACGCCTTGTTGCTGAGCAAATTTTCGTAGGACGTCGTTTACTTTCCTCCTGTATAGACAACCGCAGTACCTTTTTCGTAGGACGTCGTTTACTCTCCTCCTGTATAGACACCCCGCAGTACCTTTCGTCACGCCTTGTTGCTGAGCAAATTTTCAATTCATATCAAAATCATACCAGACTTTGGCGTTAGCAGGACTAACTTTACATTGCCTTGACCCATCAAAATTTAGCACTGTACTTTTCGTTACGAAGGGCACATGGTAACATTAATATTACTCTCTACTTACTCCTATTGAAAAAAGCTTGACAAAACCTTTTGTGTGACAAAATCAAGCCGATTTACGTGTTTTCGTCAGTTTTTTGACACATTGTATGGTTTAAGATGTAAAAATCCACTTAGGACTAAACAAGCGTAAAATTTTATGTTATTTCGTGTAGCTTCCTATTATGTGTCCACTTTGATTTCAGTTTTCACAGTCGATATTACCGTAGATGTAAACCTATAATATAGTCACTCAAATAAATGTCTTGTTTTAACGAAAAACTCAATAAATCTATTAACCATCAGTAGTGTAGGAATGGTTCGGTCAACATGGCTCTTATTTTCTCAGTAAACGAATGGTTATAATTCGCGTACGTAGTTATTTGTATAGGCACCACTCATGTGTATTCTCATGAAATGTAAATTGTATCGGTGCCTAATAACTTGGAGGATTCTCCAATTATTAGTTACGTAGCAGTTCTGTTTAGCTGGCAGGTTATATAGATCGTGCAGTTTTATTGTCTGTTTGTTTTCTTTAGTACATATTTTTTATTCGCGCTAGAAACTACTGCATTAAACAAACGTTGTCACTCAGCGATGCCAGCGGAGCATTTAGCAAGAAAATTTACACGTTTTGTCAACGTTCTAAAAAAATTTAACATCGAGATCCGGTTATAATCATTGAATTCCCCAGAATTTGGCATTTATACTGCTGACGTGTGGGATAGTTCGCAGCAGACGTTTTGAAATTTAGGTCAAGAAATTGAAAAAATATCAATGCAATTTTTTTTGTTTTAACCTTTCATGCACATAGGTTCCAAACGGCCTTAATGTACACAGTAAAGTATTATGGTAAAACTGAGTTAATTTTTTTATCATACGCATTCACGCCTGTTTTCGCTTGACGAAGTTCTTAAGTAACTGATAATTGCTCCGGAATCGTTTTAGTGACAACCTATCGAGACTCACAGCCAAGTGATTAAAGCATATTAATTCCACCGACGGTACAAATATTTGTAAAACAGATTATACAAAATACATAATTTTAATTAAACACAACGACCAGTAGTACCAAGAGTGCATTAGGAAAGAGTATGACACTTCCCTGCACTCACACGTAAGCCCGTGTTTGATGATACCAGTTTTTTGGGGGTCGAGATGCACTGACCCCCTCCCCCAGTTTCTGGGGTGGAGGGGTAGCTGCTGGTAGTTTATAAGCAGCTGCTGGTTCAATCGACCCCCCCAGAATTTGGGGGGGAGGGTCAGTGCATTTCGAACCCCCAAAGAACTGGGTGGGGGTCAGGCCGAAAACGCCTGTATCATCAAATACGGGCTTACGTGTGAGTGCAGGGAAGTCTCATAGTCTTCCCTAATGCACTCTTGGTACCACTAATTAGCAGTTCGTAAAACCCAATTGATACTAATTGTATTTTTGCAATTTCACTGCTGCATAGCAAGCATGATAATTGTGATACTAAAGATTTTTTAAAGCCTACAATACGTGATTGCTAATTGTTTCTACCCTAATTTCTTTTTAACATACCTAGCGGAAGTTGCTAATAAAAATGAAGCATTCAACCTAGCTGCACAGCCAAAAACAAGATCAAAGAAACCTTTTGGGAATATATTTGTGTAAACTAAATTCGAGAATTAGGAATAAATTTGACCAAACTAAGAAAAAACTAGTAAAAATATTCGGCGAAGCGAACTAATCGAGCGAATGCTAAACGTTAATCTTATTTATTAACATTCTAGTTTTCGAATTCATCTGTTTACCGTCGTGCAATGTACTTCGATAAACTCGAGTCAGCGCCAGAAATTTAACTACTGTTGTATGATTGACCGAATGTCATACTCTTTCTTCCGCAAATTTTTATTATGAACTCTTGACAATATGCAGGGATACCAGTACAAAATGCCCAACAGCCATGGTGTCTAATAAAATATTGTGCCAAGGGAGTTCATGTAGGCTTTTGTCCATCCATATTCATCTGTGTAACAATATTTATAGTGTAAAATGGGACAATTTATCCAAAGTTCGTCATGGACTTAGAAAATATTAAAAATCTATTCTCTTAACGACCGATTATGTACTACTACGCAATTAAAATGGCACAGTTCGTTCACATTTTAATGTATTGTGATTCCAGTTTAATGTTCTGCTGTTATCGGTTTCGTTGCATAATTACAGAGAGCAGAAGAGATAGAAGAATATTTTTAGTTATTTGCTTTCCTGGGATCATATTACCTCGACTATAGTGCAGGATCAGACATGGATGGAGTTTAGTATACAACTTTTATACGACCGCTCACCATATGTCGAATTACTATTTGCTTTAGCCTCATCTCATGGTGACGTGTTGTAAAGTGACGTGACGTGGAATATTTGGATTTTGTTTTTCGTTTTAAATCCAGTAAACTTGTACAACCGTGTCCATTGGTATTCCTTCTCACACTCACAAAGGAGTAACCGTATATAATGAAAATTATTTAAGGGTTGTTCTAATGATTATAGAAAGGTCGAGACTGTGCTAAATATCTATGCGCACATAATGTTTTGATAGCAACTTCACCATCCTAACCAGAGATGGCATAGATATATATAGATATTTCCAAGAAAATTTTCATAAAAATAAAATAAAAATGGAAATGCCCTATATTTTCGTGCAGAGTTCTATTTATATATGGAAAAAATTTTTGGCTTTACAAAAATTACAACTCTGTTCGCGTTTGTACCATTCTTTAATAATTTTCGCTTACAATTGGAAAATAATTATATTGCCAAGCACTAGTTAAAAGGTTTGAATCATTTGGTCTACTGTCAATGCTATATCACTATCTACATTTAGCATATATAATTGCTAGTCACATACAATTTAGCTTTAGCGTGCCTCGTATCTTTTGGTTTTGGTTCTGTGAGTTTTTCACAAAACAACCTGCTTTAATTCATTTGTTGAAAGGGAAAAAGTGATCACACTCAACCTTTGGCTGTATATATTTTCGACTAGATAAAATTTACCTTCGGACAAAACAATGTCTTCATTCCTTCAAAATCAAAATTGGCAATAATTACTGTGTTGTTGCGGCAAATTGATGTCAGTCACATTAAGATTCTTGCTAAAACACCACTATGGACAAAACAAACCTACTTTATTTCGAAAGCTGCTTGCATTTTAATTAAAAGTAAGTTCGTAATTATTACTTAGCTACAACATGTTTGAGCACGCGGTATCCGTCCGTATTTACTGTTTTTGACATTTTTCAAAATCAAGCTTTAGCGTATGCGGCAGTTGTGTACACGCCGACATCGATGCTAGGTTCAATTTAATAGCTCAATATATATCCTTAATATTCCCACCAAAATTGTTGCTTTGTTGTTGAATATAGTGCCATTTCTGCACAATCACACAAATTAGCTTGCTAAATTAGTATCATCCTAGACCCTAGACGCGGATACCATTGCTTTTAAACGAGTCGATCGATCAATTTATCAATAGGCCAATCGCTATAAAATGATGCCACGAATCCCTTTAGCTATATATCAGCAAAACAATGACAATTTTATGGAATTTGCGGTTAGCAAATAATATAGGGTTTGATCTGGGAATATTGCTTTTGGGCGTGTACGGGCTGAGAAATGGCTACGGCAGTGCTTAGCATTATAATGTATCAAAAGTTAATAAAGGTGAGTCGTGGAATTAGAGAGACCATAAGGAGAACTTGCTGGTTGTTTCGTTTTTGTATGCAATTTGCTTATTTTTAGCTGAATTTTCACACGTGTTACATTGTGAAACAGAGCCACCTAATCGTGTGTACTCACTAATGTGTCTAACTATGTATAGCCGCGTTACAATATGATAATTCAGCTTCCCGCACAGCCCAATTAGTGAATATTTGTTTATTATTCTGGATTGTACTTATGTCAGGAAGATGCCGCCGGATAAATGAACTCCAGGCGACAAGCAAATATTTGGCTGAAAGACATGGCCAGAGTATTGCAAGATTTGTGCAAACTTAGGTGGTAAATGAAATTTGTGAAAAAACCGTGTTGTAGCGCCTAGTCCAATCGGTGCTGGCCAACAGTTTTACTACAATGTGTTTACCGGACACACCGGTCTAGTTGACACAGGTACTGCTGGACGCACCTCAAGCCAAGCTGTCCATGTGGGAGGTAAGCTGATATCGACACAGTAAACAAAAGAGAAGATTTAGAAAGGATCCAGCCTGTTACTATTATTTTTGAACTTCAGCTAATTTAAACATAGTGTAAAGATCAAAATATAAGAATAACCAGGATCACTCGGCCGGAACCTAAGAAGTGCTTTGGCACAGTCTGGTAATCTGATACAATCTGGATATGGCGTTGTGGACCGACGGTATTTTCCGTTTCTTCTGAGAAGGCATACATTCTTCAAAATTACTTGAAACCTCAGTTATATACATGATAAATGATTATTGACACTCATTATTCGTGCTCAGTATATATATACAAGACTTATTAGATCAATGATTGTGTTCACTTAATCCTGGCGCGGCTATGATCAGATGAGTACATAGCCGAGGAACTCATTTCCTGTCTGTGGGTCTATCGATTGATAAGATTTGGCGTTTTAAATAAAATTGCATTTACCATTGAACTAACTGTCGCCATGGCGATGACGGCTTGCTATGCTATTGATACCCTTCTGAGGCTGGATAATGTCTGCCCTGCTAAATTATAGCTACAATTAATATGTCGCGGACTTGTTGGCAATTTTGTTTTAGGCATACAAAAACTTGCTATATTTAGTATGTCATCGACTGTGATTATCCAATCAATATACGTTTGCATATTACTCAGTGCTTAAACTCCGTTCAAAATATTTGAAACGGTAGCATTTAAATTCTCAACTAAACACAAATCCTATAGTATATATCCGTCATTCTCAGCATTCAGCGATCCAGTAGTAATGTGTAATTACAGCCGTTCCCCTAACCGATGACAAATAAAATACTTATACGTAATATACAGTAAAGACGGACAAGCTGTTGGATCAGCTGTTTCTATGAGTTATTATTGAATAATTATGCAAACGGTTTCAGCATTGCAATTAAATAACAGTCTTTGTAGTTTCAGAATTCAACCTTTTATAGTTTTAAATACAAGTTCCGAACCGACCATAGCTCCGGTCACACGATCCGATATCACCGCGTTATGCGTCTACCGACCACTTACTGTTATTTTTTTCATCTAGCATTATTCGATTCAAATACGGTAATTTGTGTATGCGTTATTTTGAACAGGATCTGATACGATTGGTCGCAATGTTAACAAGTCCCTTTTATGATTGAGTCACAGTTAACAGTTAAGTATTGCATTTTCATAGTTATGTTACAAAATCAAATTTAATAACCTGAGATTTTCAGATCCCGTAAACGCACTGGGTTTTATGTGTGTCATATGTTGCTGCGTCATTGTTCCACATGGGTATGATGAAATATATAGGCGTGTGTACTACGGTTGTACTGGATGGAAAATTGAACGCGTTTGATAATATATTTCAGAGAATCGCCATATGAAATGTTCAGTTTTATACACTGTTTAGTATGCGTATATTATTGGATAATCACAGTCGATGACATACTAAATATAGCAATTATGCCTAAAACAAAATTGCCAACAAGTCCGCGACATATTAATTGTAGCTATAATTTAGCAGGGCAGACATTATCCAGCCTCAGAAGGGTATCAATAGCATAGCAAGCCGTCATCGCCATGGCGACAGTAGTTCAATGGTAATGCATTTTATTTAACGCTGAAAAGGTTATCAATCCATAGACCCACAGACAGGAATGAGTTCGGCTATGTACTCATCTGATCATAGCCGCGCCAGGATTAAGTGAACACAATCATTGATCTAATAAGCTTTTCACTGAGCACGAATAATGAGTGTCAATAATCATTTATCATGTATATAACTGAGGTTTCAAGTAATTTTGAAGAATGACTTGTTTGAGAAGAAACGGAAAATACCGTCGGTCCACAACGCCATATCCAGATTGTATCATATTATCAAACTGTGCCCAAAGCACGTTTAGGTTCCGGCCGAGTGATCCTGGTCTTATCTGATATTTTGATCTTTACACTATGTTTAAATTAGCTGAAGTTCAAAAATAATAGTAACAGGCTGGATCCTTTCTAAATCTTCTCTTTCGTTTACTGTGTCGATATCAGCTTACCTCCCACATGGACAGCTTGGCTTGAGGTGCGTCCAGCAGTACCTGTGTCAACTAGACCGGCTGTCCGGTAAACACATTGTAGTAAAACTGTTGGCCAGCACCGATTGGACTAGGCGCTACAACACGGTTTTTTCACAAATTTCATTTACCACCTAAGTTTGACAAATCTTGCAATACTCTGGCCATGTCTTTCAGCCAAATATTTTGGCTTGTTGCCTGGAGTTCATTTATCTGGTGGTATCTTCCTGACATAAGAATAATCCAGAATAATAAACAAATATTCACTAATTGGGCTGTGCGGGAAGCTGAATTATCATATTGTAACGCGGCTATACATAGTTAGACACATTAGTGAGTACACACGATTAGGTGGCTCTGTTTCACAATGTAACACGTGTGAAAATTCAGCTAAAAATAAGCAAATTGCATACAAAAACGAAACAACCAGCAAGTTCTCCTTATGGTCTCTCTAATTCCACGATCTCACCTTTATTAACTTTTGATACATTATAATGCTAAGCATTGCCGTAGCCATTTCTCAGCCCGTACACGCCCAAAAGCAATATTCCCAGATCAAACCCTATATTATTTGCTAACCGCAAATTCCATAAATTGTCATCGTTTTGCTGATATATAGCTAAAGGGATTCGTGGCATCATTTTATAGCGATTGGCCTATTGATAAATTGATCGATCGACTCGTTTAAAGCAACGTGTATCCGCGTCTAGGGTCTAGGATGATACTAATTTAGCAAGTGCCAATTTGTGTGATTGTGCAGAAATGGCAACTATATTCAACAACAAAACAACAATTTTGGTGGGAATATTAAGGATATATATTGAGCTATTAAATTGAACGCTAGCATCGATGTCGGCGTGTACACAACTGCCGCATACGCTAAAGCTTGATTTTGAAAAATGTCAAAAACAGCAGAAGACGCAGACGGATACCGCGTGCTCAAACATGTTGTAGCTAAGTAATAAGACTACGAACTTACTCTCTAATTAAAATGCAAGCAGCTTCTCGAAAATAAAGTAGGTTTGTTTTGTCCATAGTGGTGTTTTAGCAAGAATCTTAATGTGACTGACATCAATTTGCCGCAACAACACAGTAATTATTGCCAATTTTGATTTTGAAGGAATGAAAGACATTGTTTTGTCCGAAGGGGAAATTTCATCCCAGCTCGAAAAAAAAAATATATACAGCCAAAGGTTGAGTGTGATCACTTTTTCCCTTTCAACAAATGAATTAAAGCAGGTTGTTTTGTGAAAACCAGCAGAACCAAAACCAAAAGATACGAGGCACGCTAAAGCTAAATTGTATGTGACTAGCAATTTCATATGCTAAATGTAGATGAGTGATATAGCATTGACAGTAGACCAAAATGATTCAAACCTTTTAACTAGTGCTTGGCAATATAATTATTTTCCAATTTGTAAGCGAAAATTATTAAAAGAATGTACAAACGCGAAACAGAGTTGTAATTTCTGGTAAAGCCAAAAATTTTTTCCATATATAAATAGAACTCTGCACGAAAACATAGGGCATTTCCATTTTCATTTTATTTTTATGTAAAATTTTCTTGGAAAATACTCACACATATCTATGCCATCTCTGGTTAGGATGGTGAAGTTGCTATCAAAACATTATGTGCGCATAGATATTAAGCACAGTCTCTACCTTTCTATAAATCATTAGAACAACCCTTAAATAATTTTCATTATATACGGTTACTCCTTTGTGAGTGTGAGAAAGGAATACCAATGGACACGGTTGTACAAGTTTACTGGATATTTAAAACGAAAAAACAAAATCCAAATATTCCACGTCACGTCACTTTACAACACGTCACCATGAGATGAGGCTAAAGCAAATAGTAATTCGACATATGGTGAGCGGTCGTATAAAAGTTGTATACTAAACTCCATCCATGTCTGATCCTGCACTATAGTCGAGGTAATATGATCCCAGGAAAGCAAATAACTAAAAATATTCTTCTATCTCTTCTGCTCTCTGTAATTATGCAACGAAACCGATAACAGCAGAACATTAAACTGGAATCACAATACATTAAAATGTGAACGAACTGTGCCATTTTAATTGCGTAGTAGTACATAATCGGTCGTTAAGAGAATAGATTTTTAATATTTTCTAAGTCCATGACGAACTTTGGATAAATTGTCCCATTTTACACTATAAATATTGTTACACAGATGAATATGGATGGACAAAATCCTACATGAACTCACTTTGCACAATATTTTATTAGACACCAAGGCTGTTGGGCATTTTGTACTGGTATCCCTGTATATTGTCAAGAGTTCATAATAAAAATTTGCGGAAGAAAGAGTATGACATTCGGTCAATCATACAACAGTAGTTAAATTTCTGGCGCTGACTCGAGTTTATCGAAGTACATTGCACGACGGTAAACAGATGAATTCGAAAACTAGAATGTTAATAAATAAGATTAACGTTTAGCATTCGCTCGATTAGTTCGCTTCGCCGAATATTTTTACTAGTTTTTTCTTAGTTTGGTCAAATTTATTCCTAATTCTCGAATTTAGTTTACACAAATATATTCCCAAAAGGTTTCTTTGATCTTGTTTTTGGCTGTGCAGCTAGGTTGAATGCTTCATTTTTATTAGCAACTTCCGCTAGGTATGTTAAAAAGAAATTAGGGTAGAAACAATTAGCAATCACGTATTGTAGGCTTTAAAAAATCTTTAGTATCACAATTATCATGCTTGCTATGCAGCAGTGAAATTGCAAAAATACAATTAGTATCAATTGGGTTTTACGAACTGCTAATTAGTGGTACCAAGAGTGCATTAGGGGAAGACTAGAGTTCCCTGCACTCACACGTAAAGCCCGTATTTGATGATACAGGCGTTTTCGGCCTGACCCCCACCCAGTTCTTTGGGGGTTCGAAATGCACTGACCCTCCCCCCCAAATTCTGGGGGGGTCGATTGAACCAGCAGCTGCTTATAAACTACCAGCAGCTACCCCTCCACCCCAGAAACTGGGGGAGGGGGTCAGTGCATCTCGACCCCCAAAAAACTGGTATCATCAAACACGGGCTTACGTGTGAGTGCAGGGAAGTGTCATACTCTTTCCTAATGCACTCTTGGTACTACTGGTCGTTGTGTTTAATTAAAATTATGTATTTTGTATAATCTGTTTTACAAATATTTGTACCGTCGGTGGAATTAATATGCTTTAATCACTTGGCTGTGAGTCTCGATAGGTTGTCACTAAAACGATTCCGGAGCAATTATCAGTTACTTAAGAACTTCGTCAAGCGAAAACAGGCGTGAATGCGTATGATAAAAAAATTAACTCAGTTTTACCATAATACTTTACTGTGTACATTAAGGCCGTTTGGAACCTATGTGCATGAAAGGTTAAAACAAAAAAAATTGCATTGATATTTTTTCAATTTCTTGACCTAAATTTCAAAACGTCTGCTGCGAACTATCCCACACGTCAGCAGTATAAATGCCAAATTCTGGGGAATTCAATGATTATAACCGGATCTCGATGTTAAATTTTTTTAGAACGTTGACAAAACGTGTAAATTTTCTTGCTAAATGCTCCGCTGGCATCGCTGAGTGACAACGTTTGTTTAATGCAGTAGTTTCTAGCGCGAATAAAAAATATGTACTAAAGAAAACAAACAGACAATAAAACTGCACGATCTATATAACCTGCCAGCTAAACAGAACTGCTACGTAACTAATAATTGGAGAATCCTCCAAGTTATTAGGCACCGATACAATTTACATTTCATGAGAATACACATGAGTGGTGCCTATACAAATAACTACGTACGCGAATTATAACCATTCGTTTACTGAGAAAATAAGAGCCATGTTGACCGAACCATTCCTACACTACTGATGGTTAATAGATTTATTGAGTTTTTCGTTAAAACAAGACATTTATTTGAGTGACTATATTATAGGTTTACATCTACGGTAATATCGACTGTGAAAACTGAAATCAAAGTGGACACATAATAGGAAGCTACACGAAATAACATAAAATTTTACGCTTGTTTAGTCCTAAGTGGATTTTTACATCTTAAACCATACAATGTGTCAAAAAACTGACGAAAACACGTAAATCGGCTTGATTTTGTCACACAAAAGGTTTTGTCAAGCTTTTTTCAATAGGAGTAAGTAGAGAGTAATATTAATGTTACCATGTGCCCTTCGTAACGAAAAGTACAGTGCTAAATTTTGATGGGTCAAGGCAATGTAAAGTTAGTCCTGCTAACGCCAAAGTCTGGTATGATTTTGATATGAATTGAAAATTTGCTCAGCAACAAGGCGTGACGAAAGGTACTGCGGGGTGTCTATATTAGGGAGGAGTGTGAACGACGTCCTACGAAAAAGGTACTGCGGTTGTCTATACAGGAGGAAAGTAAACGACGTCCTACGAAAATTTGCTCAGCAACAAGGCGTGACGAAAGGTACTGCGGGTGTACTTTACAGGAGGAGTAAACGACGTCCTACGAAAATTTACTCAGTAACAAGGCGTGACGAAAGGTACTCCGGGTGTCTTTACAGGAGGAGAGTAAACGACGTCCTACGAAAAAGGTACTGCGGTTGTCTATACAGGAGGAGAGTAAACGACGTCCTACGAAAAAAAATCAACTTTATGAAAGATTGCATTTTATTATTATAAGTGTTGAAACGAAATATTGCCGGAGTCAAATATAAGCTATGTGTATAATTATAGTCGTAGAATGTATTTTTATGAAATTTAAAGACCGATGACATTAGTTTACATAAATTTATTTAACACAATACAAAGTAATGTATCTAAATCCTTCTATTGTGCTTGACGTGTATATGACATATGCGCATGATTTGGTAAAAAATATATATTACGTTAATGGTCGGCCTGAAAAAATGAAGATTTATGATTTATAATAAGTTTACTAGAGCTAGCGTATACATCCGCGGTAATGACATCGGAAAAATGTTATCCACAATCAACGAATGTTTAAAATATCATTAAGCAACATGCCTACCCGTACTGCCTATTGCCGATCTGGTTATACGTATATACAAATTTTCAAGCCTCTACATAACGATTTATATATAATAAAAATGGATTCATAAATGCTAAGCTAATGGCATCGAATAATTTCCAATCCATTCCGCATTCAACATTAATTTTCCAATCATTCCTTTCGTCAAACAATATCCAAAACGTATTGCCAATCAATTCAAATACATATATCTCCGATGATTATTATACTAGTAAGAACAAAAGCGACACTGACGGCAAATCTCAAAACGATTTTGAACTCCGAGCGAAGGCGTTCCTCGACTCAATTCCGTTCCAACGGGGCTTTTTCGATTTTGAGCAATCAAGATACTTTTGGTGGTTCTCTTCGAATATTATAACCATTTATACTCCATCCTCACCACCGCCGCAATAATAATTGTGAAACCTCATTTTGAGGCAATAAAAGTGTTTCTCCTGTGCGTTCGCGTAATGCCAATATTACACACGTCCAGTATACTGGTTGCGGCGGTGGATAGATATATTTATTTTATATAAGTATATGGGGTGGATAATGGTTCTACGCAAATATATACTTATATATATAATGAAAACAACGCAATGTCGGTGCTACAAAGATTGGCTATAGACAATAAAACCATAGAAAGCCATCAATAGAGGATAGTGAATATGAAAAGGATTGAATTCACGTTTCGAGTGAATTGGAAGGCTGAAGCAGATAACCCGAAGAACATTTGAAATCAAAAATGATACACAAATATTATCGTAGCAATCTAAAAATAATAGTCATCGTAATGCGTGGCAAAACGATACAAGTCGGAGTTGAGTCGATATTTCGGATGTTTTTCAATTTTCAATTTATTAATCAAAATGAGTTTTATCGAATTTTTGTTAAATAATTACATTAGAAAAATTGGAATCATAAAACTAAATATAATTAATAAAGTTTGTATTCGATTAAACATTTGGGCAATATAAATTTTAGGCATGGAAGTGAAAAATGCATGCTGTGCAGTTGTCGATATGAAGTCTAAGCCTTAGCCTGAAGTTTCATGTCTTGATAAAGCCCTGGCAGAAAAGCTAAAGGCTGATTTAGGCGGCTGGGCTGCGCTCCCCAAATCTCCCGCACGAAAATGTTCTTTTTCTAATAATATAACATGCGGCGCCTATAATTTTAAAAATGTGGCATGGGCCGAACCTATTACCTTAAAAACTGTTTGGTAGCAAGGGATGATCAAAATAGGCGCAAATCGGGGTGGTTTTGGGGGCAGAAGCCCGTCCACCCCCATGTTTTTACAAAAAAATTTATCGTACTTGCGTGCAAAAATATCTATTACCCCAACAATTTTTAAGGACGCATTTGCGCCAATGATTACGGAACACAATAAAATATGAATATCGAGTTCTACTTTTATCCCAGGAAGAAGTTCAGCAAAACTCTTTTGATGTACATGTAGAAAAAAGGTGTACATTTAAAAAACTTGGACGGTGTTGTAAAACATAAATCATAGCCAATGCTTTAAGTCCTCAACGAAACCGAGTTGATAGTGGATTGTCACAAAAGATATGTGAACCTTGGTATGCGATCATAATATTTAAATGATATAATAACTAACTACCGGCAAAGACGTCATTTAGCAAAACCTACAATTATGAAAATAAACAGGTTCAAAGAATGTTAATGAAATTATAATCTCGTTATGTTCATGCCCCTGCCCGCACTGGAGTTCATTTTACAGCTAATAGCAACGAATGATTTCTGTCATATCGGTGCCTATATTATTTAGCCATGCTTCAAGTAATAGTTGTAGCACAGCTATCGTGCGTTAAGTGATTTGTACGCACGGTTTTGACGAGTTCAGACCAGTGCGTCAGCACGAGTTTGAACGAGTTAAACAACACAACCGTGGGTACAATACCACCTGACGCACGCCTGGCTGTGCTACAACTGACTGTAATACAGCTAATTTAGCTAACCGTGCGTTAAGTCAATTTGATGCATGGCCCTAACTATATAAGCTGTGTTACAAATAACAATGTATAATTATTATGTTATTACAATTTTAGTGTATATCATTTTGTCTGGCTGTCCACCAAAATATAGCTGAAGAAAATTGTGAAGCCAATATTCATGGTGGCGCATGGATAACAAATGAATATTAATATTATTAAATATTATTCGATAGAGGCTTGCGACAGAATATTTATATATTTGCAGTTAACGCCTTTGTTTGACAGGTCCAATTGTTCGGACAATATTCCATTTTGAAGGTATATACAGATTTAGAAGTCTGAGTCACAGAAAGTTTTCCTGTCAAACAGCTATCTACGAACAGTAATTACGAAATTATAAACTTTTATAAAAGAACTCGAGGAAAGCTCTGCTCAAAAACTATCGAATTAATAATATTAAGTAGTTTTCGTGCAGAACAATTTTAGACAATTTATAGGGCCTAGACGATAATGTAGTGCAGAAAGGAATTACAGGTCATAAAATTAAAGAAATTCGATAGCGGTGCTACTGATATCACCAAGACAAATGGCGTAGGCCGGAATTTTGAAAGGGGGTTTTTGCGGCTCACAGTGGGTACCTAAAAGGAACAGGATCCGGGCGAGTCGCGCTCAGAAATGTAAAAGCGGGGTTCAGGAGGGCAGGTCATTCAGGCACATTTCTACGAGTTAACCGTGTACGAGCGGAGAAAGTTTCCATGAAATTGGATTTCCTAGCCCGGAATAAGAATCTGGTATATTAAGTACGCCGTAACCAAGTAAAAATGCAAATGTTGCCAAAATAGCGAATTTTTATCGAAAAATGTGAAGTTTGGTCAAAAATACGGTTGAAAGCAATTGTTTTCTAGTGCGAGAAAGACTAGTTTTAGATCAATTTCGGACATCATCTTCAACCGGAATCATTCAAAAAAATTTTGTTTGTGGTTGAACCAAAAAGGGGGGCCGCGACCCCCCGCAACCCTCCCTCCCCCGGCTACGAACTTGAGCAAGACTCTATGATGTTTTGCTCAAGAGTATGACACTCTTCAGCTTATGCGTGTTAAGCTTATACAGATGTCGCGGTGTGTTTCGCTCTGTTTCCTCTCTATATTATAGGGAGACAATTTATCTCCCCTTCCCCATTTCATGGGCAGTGGGGGACAAATTTCCTCCCATATTTCGAGGAGGGAATTTTGTCTCCCCTCGATTTTGACAGCGGACATTTGCACTCCCCCTGTACTTTGACGGGCAAAAGTTGTCCCCCATCGCAATATAGGGGTGCGGGAATTTTGTCCCACTCCACGAAATGCAGGGAAAGGATGAAATCAACCGTGAAATACAGGAGGCACAACGCGAACACACCAAGATATAGCATTAGACTGGATATGCTTTAGGTGAAGAGTGTCATACTCTTCAGGGGAAATATCAACCCCTCTTGGTATCACAAAGTTACACAGCAGCAGTGCAATAATATTAATAATGTGTATTATATGGCGCAGGACGCAAGTGCTTAATTTCAAAACTTGATTGTTGCTTAATTACTTGTCTCTTATCGGCAACCCAAACAAATTCCAACTTCGACGCTTAAACATTTATTATACCATTTATAAAAGCTATTGCAATTTTGTCTACCCAATGTTCCCAGTTAAACATGGCCGCATTACAACTTGATATTGCTAGCCCGTCCAACTATCTAAAAGATAATCTTTTACGAAACCGAAAAAATAAAATCTATCCACTTATTTTTATTGTTCAAATATCAAAAATGACCTTTGAGGCAAAACCAACCTAGCTTAAGTAAGTAAGACTTTGTTCGTAATAAAACAATTTTATCACTCGACTTAAAAATAAAATAAAATGCTTTCTCCCTCTCTCTTTTCGCGGTCCCATTGACACAGGGCATTTTGTTGTGTTTCGATGCTTAGTTGGTTGGTCGATTGGACCGGTTTTGGTTTGATCGTTTGAAAAGCTGTTATCATCACAAAAGCAAATGAATGATGAAGGAGCTCTCGTTCGTTTCGACGCGAAACCCTCGCAGAAATAGCATTTGGTGGCGGGTACGATCGATCGAAACAAACAAGCGAACGGAGGCAGCAATAAAAGAGGAGCTGAACACCAACAACAACAACCAAAACAACATTGACAAGAACAACAGCTTGGTATGATCCAGAATGGCCTTTTTGTGTGAATGACAACAATCACACATATATGCATAGAATCGGACAACTGCACATTTAGACCACACGTTAAAAACATACACATAAAAACATATTTAATAATATAGACATACTCAAACAAGTAACCAACCGAGACACTGAGAGGACGACAAAGAGGAGAATTGATTAAATTCAATCGGTCTATCTTTCTTCCAAGCAGAACATAGCAGCAAAACGCAGGGATGACCTGGGAAGTGGGGGATTCGAACAAAATAATCAATTGGCTACCAGTTGAATCGAGGGAATCAGATTAAGATGTATAAGTTTATAATAGAAACGCTATTGCTGACTGATAAAATTGAAGCTCAGAGACTTAAGGCGTGTTCACACAATCAAACTATTTGCTAAATTTTGAGCTGAAAATTTGAGCTCAAAATCTGATCAAATTTTGATATTTCAAAATTTGAGAACAAAATTTTACCTCAAACTTTTTTAAAGAATTAATCTAGTCGGAGATTGGCTACAGGAATATCCTTGAACAGTATGAAAAGTGGTCACACAGTCGAACTTACCAAAAGTGCCAAAAAGATGCTTTCAAACTTTTATCAAAATTTGAGCTCAAATTTTGATCAAAATTTGAACAAAAAACTTTCGAGCGTGTGAACACGCCTTAAGACTATGCGTGACCACTCCCTTGGTGCTTTCTTTGGCGTCAATAGTTCTCGTTTTGTCATATTCCTAATGCACATACCTCTACAAATCGGTATGCCAGGACGAGATATTTCGAGTTTATGCAGTTAGTTTCTTGTAAACAAATTAATTAAAGTCGAATAGAAAATAGTGTACAGTTCCGCTTCCGTTAGTCGGTCGCTACACAAATCCACACTCGTACAAACTTTACCCATAATAACTATCGTTACAAAGACTTACAAACTGTTTTCTTTTGAAAACAAATAAATATTCATACAAATGCCTCAATGGTCTCTTTTTATCTAAGTTTTTGTTCTTCCTTTCCACATTTCCTATAGCTCCATGGCGTTGCCATGGTCGTGCCGAAGGGAACCACTGGGCTCAAGCCCTCCAAACGTGTTCCAAAGTTTAGCTTACTGTATAGATCGAACATCTAACTTTTACAAATTTTCCGTCATCTCCGCCAAATTTATATCCATGATCTCACCCCACCCGCGCTTACGTGCCCCCAAATGTATGTCATGTGCACGCACATGCAACTAACTCCTTGCCCAGTTCCAACCTCACTTAGCTAGTTCATCTGTTCGTCATTTATTCTTGTTTGTTGTCACTTTAAGATCATAATTTATTATTATTATAATTGTTTAAAATTTTGTTTGAAGCTTGCGTTCCTTGATTCATTTCGTTTTTGCCTCAACTATTTTATTTGA
>JASANE010010570.1:0-14335 GCA_030248225.1 Trileptium ribeirensis
AGTGTGATTTATGTTTATTTTACCTAATAAAAACAATCATAAACAGTATTTATCTCATTAATATGTAACTGTAAAGGAGACGTACTGTTGAGATTTTAATAAGCCAACCTACCGTTCGTAGCTTTTTAAATCTACTACCAATGTTTAAATTATCGATTTCTAAACTAGAATGTTTTTTAACAAACACTACGCAAGGATCCACTAGCTTAAAGTTCGAGCTATCACATTTCTTACTGTCCAATTTAACACTGTCCCAGTCTATATTTCATCCGAGTTTTATATTACTGACTTAAACGACGCCATGCATGATCATTGGAGATTTATTCACGCAATCAAGTCGATGATCTTCTTCAAAAATTGAATCGACTACGTGAAAAATTGTCTTCCACAGTGAATGCAGTTTCCAAAATTGTCCTGAGCTCGACAACCGTTTTATATGTTTCCAATATGAGTCATACACTAAGCCTAAGCCTAAATCGTGGGGGAGGGGGGTTGCCGCCAGGGTGCTCGTGGGGGTGGAATTGCGATCTACATCCCCATCCTTGTGGCAAATATGTGGGATCTCCATAGGGATCTGCATACCCATTAAATCGAAAAATAATCCACGTCGATTCCCACGCGATTTTTTTCAAAAAATTTTCCAAGGTAGTAGCTTCGTTTGTCTTTTAAGCAAGATGTAGTGGATCCACACCATTTGTTAACAAGTCTCTCCACCACGCCAACTGAATACCTACCTTTTAATATAAGCAAAAGAAAAACTATCTATGCCATGCTTCAAGAGTATAACATTTCAGGTACAGGAATGAAATTTGGAATCTCTGCTACGGTCCACGGTGGGCGAACCCACAGATGTCCCTTCTCCATAGAGGCCGCGCCCGATAGCTGAGCAGAGTGCAGCTACCCCAGTATCCTTGTCTGATACAAGAGCTCTCAGACATTTAGGGCATTACTGGAGGGCTAGATACTGTCTCTCCAGCTTCTGCGGACGGATCTCATGCTAATTAGGTCTCAAATCGTATACCATAACTCGCGGTAACTAGTATAAGACAGGATCCTCGCGGATTATGGCATGGTACTGTTCTTATGCGTTACGCAAACAATTACGTACATACCAGAGCCCCGCTAATTAATTTTCTATGCCCCACGGTAAGTTTCAGCAACAGTCTGGTTCATTTCATTGGTTCATTCTCCCACTGTCAGAGCACCTCAGCGAGACAAGTGATAATTGTGTTTTGCAGAAAGTTGCCGTTTCAGTTCATCATCGTCGAAAAAATAGCTTGTAGTGTCCAAATATACAAAGTTGTTAATGTTATCATTAAGTTTATCTGTTGATCTTGTACGCTGCTTGTCCCTCTCTCGAAACTCTCGACACCATTCAGGGATATTCCGCTGGACTTGGCTATGCTGCCACCGGTTGAACAAAAATCGTGGAGGAATTGGTAAAGAAACCTGGATAAATATAGTGTCAAGATGGTTGGAACATACCCCAGTAATAACAAATCGCACATTTCTGATCTCGGTAAATATTCGGCTAGGAATGCGTTGTTTCTGACTCTTGCCCGGAACTTTTTGCTCGTCTGATGGTCGCTTAGCCAAGTCATTGACATCGCATAGACGAAAATTACATTATTATTAGTAATGATGTGGCGAGTTAATACTTTAGCCGATCTCAGATTGTTGCCAGACAATCTTCGACATAAGGAATATGAATGCTCTAATATCAATATTTGCTCGTACTCGTGGGGATGGGAATGGGGTAGAGTGGGGGATTAATTTTGACTTCGTGGGAATCTCCATCCAGCGTTGGCTATTTTTATGTCACTGTCGTTATGCTAAATATGTTGGCTGTGATTATAATTTTACCCAAGACATGTCAATTAATATGGAGGCGTTCACAGTTGTCGCTACACCCATACGCAGACAGCAAATTATCTATGTCATACATTTTAAGTATGAAACTTCACGTATAAGAATGGAATCTGTAATCTCTGCTATGGTCCACGGTGGGCGAACCCACATATGCCCCGTGGCCATAGAGGCCGCGCCCGATTGCTGAGCGAAGTGCAGCCACGGGCCCCAGTCTCCTTATCTGATGTAAGAGCTCTCAGAGAGGAACTACTGTGGACTAGATACTTTCTCTCTAGAATCTGTCGTGTATGATACTTTAGACTTTTGCCACGCATATCCATATTCATGACTGATGTTAGAGTATTTCAGTGTGTATTGTTTGATTTGAAAACCAGGTAGATGCTCCCTAGTTTAATCCCTGGCATCGCCAGTTACTGTCTTGTTGGTTTCATTTTTCGTCCCGGTCAAATACGAAGCTCTTTGACAATCGCCATTACGTTGCCTAATAACTAAACATCTTGAGCAAAATACTTTAAACAGATCTCTGGCTTTGCAAAAATTTCAGCTACATCGAACCTGTAGTAACATCCTCATAAGATTCGTCTTCAGAATCGGTATTTTAAGCTGCGCTCTTGCCAGCACGATTTCGTATTTCCCCGTTCGTCACATTTATATCTTTAGTCAAGTGTTTTCGCTTTTTACAGTACTTAATATAGATGAATGACTGAATAATTCTGGGTTTTAAGTTTTTCCGCAATTTTGACAGAATCATACCTGCTTCGCCATATAAACGCTCGATTGCTGCTGACGACACTGATACTGAAAGTAAAATTCGAGCACAGTTTTGAAGCATTGGAAGCTGGATTGCGCTCTTACAAAATTCTAGGGGATTCCGGAACGGGCGTCAATTTTTCGAAAATAGCTAATCAATTTTTGATCAAACCCAGGTGAAACGACAGGTGCGAACATTTCGGAGAATCTGTCAGTATTATTTTCTTGTGATGCATTAGCTGTGTCGCGATTACAACTTGGAATTGAGTGGTCAAGCTCTGGTAACATGTCGGATTGATTTAAAAGCTTGTGCAAAAAGCTGTGAACAGTTTCATCGTAGTCTTTTAGAAGCGCCTCCCAGGAAGCCATGAGCATAGCCTTAGACTGAGTTCGGTTTCCCGGTAACTGACGAATCAACTCCGTTACCTTGACGGTTATGTTAATGCCTGACAAATAAGCAGCAGCCATACAAAGGGGATCCACAAAGTGGCCACAGTTTTAAATCCATCTATGACCGGAGTTAGCCACAGATTTGACACACCATTTCTGGACTTCCGTTAGTATCCATCTGTATCTTGAACAGGTCAAGATCGAGTCCAAGATAGTTTAGCAAAGATAAAAGTGAAGTGGCTCCTGCTAATTCGATACGGTCGAAAAAAAGTTTGCAATGCTGCGTTAGTCAGATAGAGACTTTAGAAGTCGCAGAGATGGTACATTACCGCAGACCGACTGATCCTCTTCCAGAAAGTAAATGACATGATTCTGAATAGCTGCGCTAATGCGATGATGGTAAAACCGCCATTGCCGTGAGGTACATTTTTTCGGAATTGCTTTAACTAAACTTTTGGCCTTGTCGTCTCGCCTGTTGTAGATATTTTCCATTTCTATGAACTGCTGTAACAGCGTTGATATCATAGGGTTTGGTTGTTTCTCAAACACATTCTTGATGCAGGTAGACAAAGCATTCTCGACACAACCAACACGATCTACAAAAAGAAACCATTGATTATGAGCCTCAAAGCGACCTTCGAATGCAGCACACATTTTGCTTCATTATGGGCGCAAACGAAAACGGGATGACTGAAACTCCCTTCTGTTTCAACAGTATTTGCAGAAAGGTCGAACGTGAACGCAGCATCGTGAGGTACATCTACTAAATCTTGCAGACGGATTGGAAACTGGTAAAAATCCCAGCTGTCGGTTAGACCACAGGCAAGTAAGCAATCGTAAAAGACTGGCGATGCTGATGCGGACCTGACCAGTAGTCCACAACGCTTGGGACACCCCATTGTTTACTCGTAGCGGCTGTGCAAAATAGCTTTTTCAGTTTCAATTCAGCATTAATTCCTTGATTTATAATCCCAATTGTCACATACGTTGCACCGATTTTAAAACTATTTAGCGTTTGAGATTTATACGTGTGTTGTGCCGCATAACTGACACAATAAGCTGCTATTTTGGCACATGCCCTCACTGAGACAGTAGTATTTTTCTGCGATTGTCCACGAAATATGGTCCTTCCGGCTAGCTTTGGCTCAAGCTGGAAGAGGTTTCCGTCCGCCCTAAAGTTTGGTAGCCTCCATAGCTTTTGGAATAGTGACAATGGCGCGATTTACCAATGTGCAACTAGATTTTTGTGATACTTCACTGTTTTAACAGCACTCTGGTTAATCCACTTCCCATCCATAGTCTTATTCTAAATGAAGCATTATTTGCAGACACTACCGGCTAAGAAAGGGGCGATTTCCCAATGTGCAACTAGTTTTTTGCTGATACTTCACTGTTTTAACAGCACTCTGGTTAATCCACTTCCCATCTGTAACCTTAGTCTAAATGAAGCACAATTTGCAGAAATTACAGGCTAAGAAAGGGGCCAAACGTTCCTGTCCTTCAACCTGAACAGCTTTTATATTATCCTCTGGTTTTAACTTTAAGCTCTTTGGCACGTCCACGAGAAACTGTGCGAGACTCCCGTAATAGTTTTTCAACATCAGCCTTGGTAAAATATCAGCCTTCGTCATTTTGATTCGACACCAGTATTGAAAAAAACAGTGTGGGAATAAATTTACATAAATTTTATACATACCCTTTCTTTACACGAAGCAGAATCGTTGTGGTTTTCTATTTCGGCAACAAGAGAAGCTTTACGTGTAGTTAATTTTTATGACATGGCGCCGTTTTTGTTTGGCGATTTCAATGTTAGTGTTATCGAAAAATTTGTTGATTGCCATGCATTATGTTATGTCGAAAATCGTCTGGCAACAATCTGAGATAGGCTAAAGTATTAACTCGCCACATCATTACTAATAATAATGTAATTTTCGTCTATGCGATGTCAATGACTTGGCTAAGCGACCATCAGACGAGCAAAAAGTTCCGGGCAAGAGTCAGACACAACGCATTCCTAGCCGAATATTTACCGAGATCAGAAATGCGCGATTTGTTATTACTGGGGTATGTTCCAACCATCTTGACACTATATTTATCCAGATTTCTGTACCATTTCCTCCACGATTTTTGTTCAACGGCTGGCATCATTGCCAAGTCTAACGGAATGTCCCTGAATAGTGTCGAAAGTTTCGACGACATAGACAAGCAGCGTAAAAGATCAACAGACGAACTTAATGATAACATTAACAACTTTGTATCTTTGGACACTACAAGCTATTTTTTCGACGATGATGAACTGAAACGGCAACTTTCTGCAAAACACAATTATCACTTGTCTCGCTGAGGTGCTCTGACAGTAGGAGAATGAACCAATGAAATGAACCAGGCTGTTGCTGAAACTTACCGTGAGGCATAGAAAATTAATTAGCGGGGCTCTGGTATGTACGTAATTGTTTGCGTAACGCATAAGAACAGTACCATGCCATTATCCGCGAGGATCCTGTCTTATACTAGTTACCGCGAGTTATGGTATACGATTTGAGACTTAATTAGCATGAGATCCGTCCACAGAAGCTGGAGAGACAGTATCTAGCCCTCCAGTAATGCCCTAAATGTCTGAGAGCTCTTGTATCAGGCAAGGATACTGGGGTAGCTGCACTCTGCTCAGCTATCGGGCGCGGCCTCTATGGAGAAGGGACATCTGTGGGTACGCCCACCGTGGACCGTAGCAGAGATTCCAAATTTCATTCCTATGCCCGAAATGTTATACTCTTGAAGCATGGCATAGATAGTTTTTCTTTTGCTTATATTAAAAGGTAGGTATTCAGTTGGCGTGGTGGAGAGACTTGTTAACAAATGGTGTGGATCCACTACATCTTACTTAAAAGACAAACGAAGCTACTACCGTGTAAAATTTTTTGATAAAAATCGCGTGGGAATCGACGTGGATCATTTTTCGATTTAATGGGGATGGGGATCCCTATGAAGATCCCACATATTTGCCACAAGGATGGGGATGTAGATCGCAATTCAACCCACACGAGCACCCTGGCGGCAGCCCCCCTCCTCCACGATTTAGGCTTAGGTTTAGTGTATGACTCATTGAAGGACCTAAGCTAAGGCTCAGGGCTTAGGCTTAGTATGTCGAGAACTGCATGGCATACATTACAATTTGGCCTCTCCAGGTTACCTTAGCCATGATAGTGGTGGATAATTTATTATCGTTAGTATGACATAATAATACCATCGCCTCTCTCGGACCAACTGTGCAGGTCAAAGATAAACATAAATTTATGTTAAAAAGGTACGGTTGATTGCTGTATCGGCAATTTGCCATTTTTGTAGATAAGCTTATTACTATAGAAATCAACTATAATAGGACGTTTTTTGTACAAAATGTTTAAATTATAATTTAGACATTTTGTACAAAATTCGTCCTACTATAGTTGATTTATTCAAGGATATGGAAGCTGCTTTGCAATATAGGGCCACTAAAATACATACGATTTTCTAATATGAATTATCACCAAAATCTCAGCCTAAATTGTCAATTTCTGAAATGTCGCCGATTGTATATTAGCCTTCACACGCTTGATAGCAGTATTAATATTTAAAATTTGAACTTTCATAACGCTAAGTGTTGCGATAGTGTCTATAGGTGCATTAACAGATGAGTTCTGATATGTGAACGAGCAATGATTTTTCTTGGGTTAGGAAAATTGTTTGAATTGAACCACGTATTTGCTGGACGTCATGGGATGTGTCAGTAATTTGGCAGCTTTGCTCCAAAATTTTTCAAAGTCTTTCATAATCATAATCTTTGATCGTTGGTTTGTTCTTCTCCTTCATAATCAGCATTATCGTTTGAAGCTTGTTCCACTAAATATTGAGTTTGCTGAGAAAAAAACGCTTATGGAATGTTGGCTTCGATTTAATTTATTCAGTGTTTTTGTTTTCCTCCTCGGATTTATAAAACGCCACCATCGATTTTATATGATTTCTTATAATTTGTTTTGTTGCGATAAATATATTTGGCAGATTTTTTTGCTTCCTTTCATTTAATATACCCCAGACGTTATTGATTGGTTGGAATTCGAGAAGAAAAAATTGGAACTATAAGAGTTTTGGGAAATTAGCAATTTGTGCTGCAAAATACAATGGCCTTCCCTACCAGCAATTAAAGCGGCGCTATAGCTCTAAGATCGCTCAAAAAAGTTGTTACGAAAATAGACAGAATGTGCGGAAAAGGCTCAAGGACACAATGTTTCAAAATACTGGTCAATGTTTCATTTGGTTGCAGATAGCGTTGATAAAATTCATCTTTTTTCGATAGTGAGACCTTTATTAGGTGTAATCAAAGAATGCAATTGACATACAAATCTTTTTAAATCTTACCGGCAAATAGTAGATGAGATCACCCTATTATGTTCGCCGCCTGCTTTACCAATCGAATATTTAGCCATATTCAAAAAAAATTTATGATTCCGCTACTGCGCGTTAATTGCTCGTAGTGTTTACCCACTTTGAAAATATATTGTCGGGTACGTTACGGTACAATTTGTAGATATTTGACTACGATTGTAATGCAGCACTAAAGCTTAATTTAATCGGTGAGTAGTGGAGTCTGTGCTGATATTAATGGAGTGGTTGTAAGCAAAGCCGCAAGTAACGGATTAAATGTGAATGAGAATCGAGAGATCTTCTAGCATTCTCCGAAGATTGTTGTTGAAATTGTAACGAATGTAACCAAGTGCCTGCCCGAGTAATTTAATTACTTTTAGTTGGCTAGTAAAATGATTTTTTTTAGCTGCTCGACCATCAGCGAAAATTCTACGTTAGCTACGGGTTTAAGCGAACTTCTATATTTTGCTCAGGTAAGCGGAGCGGGGTATTGATTTTGTACAAAGGTTTTGTATTTTTTTTGGGAACGAAATGTTGACGTATTTTACAAACAAATTTGCATTCTCGCTGCATAAGATTCAATCCAGTAGCTCCCGATTTTTTTTATTATTTCATGTTTGCCTGGATCTGCGCATACACCAGAAAAATATATAGCCTAGGTTCCGGCACCTCCGCATAGTTGTGTAATTAAAAATTATATTTTGACTCCACGACGTTTGTTTTATAATGTCAAGTAGAGCTACAATTTAGCTTGTTTCGTGATTGTAGACAACACATGCCACTCACATCATTTGTCGCAATTTTTGATGCTAAATTTCCGAAGGTTGTATAGTCGAAGGCGTAATGCCATTGCTGTTTCAAAATTGATGCTCACACACTTGTTTTACATTAAATCTGTTGGCTTTTAGTGATTTCAAAATTCTCTGCTCTACACATTTTATTAACTATTCTTTGTACTGCGAAGCTTAGCTTATATAATACTATAGCTGTTGGGATAATGCGTGGTGAACTGAACAGGAATGACGCATCAGTAAACCCTCGTGGAAAATTAAACTTCGATTCTCGTTTCCTAAGGGACATTTCTATTTTTATAAATTTCTGCATTAAAATCGATTCGTCGAGATCAACAAATTCGCAGCACAACTAGCTTTTCCGGAGCCACTTGCAGAGATGTTGTGGACTGGAAATAGTGCGTCAACCCCTAGTATAACCTTCATTGCTTTCAGATTTGACATAGTTAAATGATTTGCGCCTTTAAGTAGGTTCTGAGTATCTTGACCAAAACGATGCAAATGACGGTTTTATTATACAGAATCCAATCTGGCGAGTTCATTTTTCTACTGATTTTGAATGGATTTATGATAAATAAGCTTTGTTTTCAGCGAAAAAATCTATTTTTAATAGTGTGAATTAATTCGCAATTGCCCGCGGCGCATTTAGTTTGCTAAATATAATGGTTTGACCAATCGCCTTTGAAGTGTCTAAACTCGACGGTTGGTGAACCAGATTTACGGAAAGCGGGATTTTAAAAAATTTTAAACAGAGCCTACGAAGCTATTAAATAAGCACACAGCATAGGTCATCGTACATAGTGACAATTATAGATGGGGCCAACGTTCGTCCTGTCTTATTTTCAATAACGAGATACTGATATTAATTGATCTTTTCGATGGTGGCAACTTAACAATTGTGATTAATATCGTTTTCATAAGCGGATAACCTTGCCCCATAGATTTCGTTCACTGTCCTTCTTTTCTTAGTAGCATACGTTCCGGTATTCTCTAAACCCGTAGTCGAATTTGTGTATTAGAAAACTGTATTCCTGCGGACATACCGTTGACTGTAATTGTAATTCAGAACGTTAATAAAAAAACCAAAATTAAAATAAAAACATGTTTAATTCACTTACAAAATTTATTTTTCCACTTCAAAGTTTCTGTATTTGGAGGAAGTACTTTTAATCTATGTTAGGTATAAGGAAATAAGAAGGTAAGGCAACGCTTTATCTACAATTATGGTGCCACGGTCTACATTACTGGAAGCTTGCAATTGTTATCAGCATCCCTTGAAACTGCGGCCAAATGTATTTTTGTGGCGGAAGAGACTTTCGTATTAATTTTCTCTCAATTCTCTCTTTTGTCTCAATTTTCTCTGTCTTAGGTTTAGCCACGTCCCTATATAGGCCTTGCGTTACGCCGTAGTTTAACTCAGGAGGCTGGTATTCCCGAATCTTAACGTACTAAGCTGTTCTATTTTTTCGCAATCGTTGCACCCATAAAAGTAACCTCGGTTCCAACGGCCAGCATTGAATTGTTCAAAATGAAAATTTGAGAAAGACGTATTAATATGTTATCTAAGTACACTAAGCTAGACTAAAAATTTGAACCCCGGTAGAAAAGACACACGAAGTTTAATACATCCGCGATAACTTAGGAATTAGTACATTACTATTACTGTTACGAACTAGGACAATCTTTACGATTATGCAAACGTTGCTAACGATTGATCGATAGATATCGAGGCATTTTTTTTGATTTTTGGTCATCGTTTGAATTCTATCAACACTTATTTTATAACAACATTACATGGTACTATAGATGACTGTTAAGGTCTCGGGACTTATGATTGATCTTTTAATACACTTTTCGGAGCATAGTCGCACAATGTTCACTCAATACTTCCGAAATACGGCTTATTTTAAGGCATACTGCAAAGAGATTAGTAATTTTCAATTGCCATCGCTTTGTTTGATACGATGCATTATTACAAATTCTATAATATGAAAATTATGGAAGCTGAAGTGATAATGGCAACGCGTGATCCCCGTGGGTCGTGAAATCCTGACTCTTTGTGGGAAGTTTCAAACTGTGTTCGTGAAAATGCTGTAAAATTACCGGGTTCCACTTTCCACGAACAACCACCATGGCATTTGAAATTAGTTTGATGCTTTAGCGGTTACAACATCTCCGCTTGAGATTAAAAGAATTCCAGACACGTCACCAGTACTAATCCACGAAACATTCTGTTTTACATAATCCCCATTTTTATACAATCGGGGGTTTAATCGCGAAAATTAGTCACCAAGGTTTCGCGTTGAACGTAAAAGTCTGCCGGAAAAGAGAAACCTTATCGATACAACAGCCTTATCAATTCTGCAAATTGCCTTATATATTTGCTTTGAAAGTTCATACTCTCGATGTGATTTTGCGATATAATTTTTGGATTTTTTTCACCTTTTCGTTTGTAAATTCACACATTTCTCATGGTGAACATTACCTGACCAGTTGACTATCTACTTCACCACTCGGCGTGTGATTGCACGTACTTTCTTATTCGTTTCATTTACGACATTTAATGCAGCTGCGATCATAGTAAATACAAAAGAATCCGATTTTTCTTGAATGAAATAATTATTTCTTTTGGAATTGTCGTATAGATCAATATTAAAAAGCCTGCTTAGTTGTCATGACTTCATAGGTGCTACTCGTTTTCGATAATTTTTTTATATAGTTTGGTTCTGTAGATTTTATTAGCGTATGGTTATTAACATTGAAAATTTGACAGGTTGCGAAACGTTCGAAAATTCCACCGATAGGTCATAACTATTGCAACTGCTCTGCGATAGAAAGCAAGTTATTTCGCTGCAGATCAAGCTAAAGCGTTAATCAACGTTCCTTTAATTCAACTGCCTGGGCTGTCGAATTGATAGCACTGGTTGTGTTGGTGCCTGAGCAATAGCATTCGCTGCTTCACATTTGGATATTACACAGTATTATCTTCGTGGTTGCAGCATTTGTGTAATATACGGTGTTGAGAAAGCAGATAGCCGCACACTGTAAGTTAATTTGTTGTTAATCGGGCGATGCGCACCGCACCCGTTCGTTTCTACATTAATTTCGAAGAGCCGTGTCTTGCACAATAAAGTTTACATAGCAAGAGACTTATCATGGAGGACTGGTAAAAATTCTCAATCGGAATATGTATCTTGCAGCTGTTCCAAAATACAAGAATAACGGTAGCTTACAGATTTTACGTCGAGTATTTCCAGAGCAATGTGAATGTTTCAATCGATTTTCACGGAATATGAGAAAGGTCAAATTAAGCGGCAATAACGCATGCATATATCTAGCTTATTCTGCTTACAAGTTTTGCAGAGAGTAACGCGTTAAAAACCTGATTTCGTCTCTTCTCTAATGTAAAACTTCACACCACATATCTTTTGGATGAAAATTCTGTGATTTGAAATGTTTCGGCCAAAGTAGGCTTCCTGTGAAAAATATATATGGATGTAATATTCATAAAATTTTTTTATACGGTACAGTTTGTATGGATATCGGATTGTTACGGTTTGGTGAACTTCACCGCTTTATGCGAAACGCTGCCAGGCAAGTTCGGACTAGCTACTAGCTCATAGATTGTAAAGAATTGGATTAACTGAGCTTGGAGTGTGGCATGCATTTGTAGTTCTTTATTATCTGCTCGCTTATCTGTTAGCTTGCATACCGTATTGCACGTCAGGAGTAACGTCCTTCATCGCTATCAACACGCGCCTGGTGTACAACTGTCTATAATGATAGGCTCTCGAGTGAGATAAAGGAAATAGACACTTTAAGTTTAACCTGCAAATTCCTAGCACGTTTAATTTAATTTACTTGCTAAAAGGTCGCACAAGTACTTCATGAAGTTTGTAACTTTTAATTACTTTACAAAATTTTTAAATAATGTAAGTTAATAAAGTTAACAATAAGAAATACAAGAACTATTGCTCAAGAATTATCATATATTCAACTTAAGAAATTCATTAAACTTAAAAATAAATCTTTCAACCGCCTGAGAAATGTTGGTTTAAAAATTTCCGAATTCATGAATCTCATACATACGCTCAAATCTGAGATTGTTAACTAAAATATTTAATGTAACTAGTTGATAGTTAAAATGTGGATAGGAAGCGCTTGATATAAGTCTTTAGAAGTAATCTGTTTCGACGAGGAATTTAGTATTTTTCTTGCTGGCATACAAAAATCTAGTCTGGATATTCTAGTATGAGCCTGGTTTTCACATATTAGAGGTTTTAAATTTTTTAGATTTTAAATTTTTTTTCTAATGCCTAAATAGACCATTTTTGTACGCCCTTTATACTTAAGTTGTATCAGCAGGCAACCGATGCTTATTGTTGTTTGGCATAAAATTTATTAAGTTATTTCCGCGAAAAGTGAATGCAGAGTTAGTGCCGCAAATTTACGCTCAACCGTACTGAGGCGTTTCATGAGTTCTTCAGTTCCCTTGAAAGGAGCAAAACGGTAATAATGCAAAATCAATCTAGAAAATATTACGAGACAGCTGTATGATAGCTAACTTGAAAATCATGGAAGCCTTTATTTGGAAATATCTCGCGTAAATGTCATCGCTTTTACAAACTTTAGCTGCCTTCAAAACCTAAAGGAACATTGTAGCCCTCTATGCATTAGATTCTAAATGTCAAAGTTTCGCTACCAGTGCCTTTAAAATTAAATCTTTCTAGCGCTTTACAGTCTCTCATTTACAAAACGACGTCTTGTTGCTGGACGGGCATAACTATACTACAGTGTTTACTGGGTAAGAAACTTTATAAACTAATAGGTGATCTTAGCAGAAAAAGCAACTTTATTAAAAAACTTTAAAATTTCTTTGGTTTATAGTTTTTTTAAAAAAACTTTGAGGCCCAGCTTAGGTCTTTCACTCCTTTTTTTGTCAGCAACTGGTGGAAAGATTTAGTAAACAAAATGTCGTAGTAGATGGATATGTGCCCAGACAACAGAGTTCCCTACTCATGCCTATTTTGTGTGGTTCTAAACTGGAATTTATCATAGATGTACTAAAACCAAACTTGTTATCAGATATCTCGGCAACGGCATATCAATTAAAAAATCCATCGGCAACAATGTATTGTGTGTGACCCGAGTGACAAACAAAAAAAATTATTGTTATAGCTGCCTTTTTCGAAGTTCTTATTTGGGGAAACTTGAGACCTATAGTTTGTAAACGGACGCGTCTTATACCTTAAAACTGTGTTTTGCTCAATGTCATATACCCCGATGATAGCACTCAAACATATAGCAGCTGGGTATTATTTATTTAAAAAAATGACTAAAAATCTTAAAGTACCTTATATTATTAGTTTCTTAATAGCTCTAGCGCAAACTACATATTTTAGGTATATAGTTGTCTATTTTGCCAACAACGAGTGTGAGTGGTTCATTTTCGTTGGGAGCAAACAGTGGTTGACTGTTATCCAGGTCAAATTCGAAAGGGCGATTAAGGGCGTACTTATACGGTTCGCTCAAAGGTACTAGTCACTTTTCGAGTGACGCCGACACCTCGTTCTACTGGTCTTAATTTTCAAGCTTCATTCTTGAAGCGAACTTATTGGACTTACGCGAACCTTGGATTCGCCCGAATTTGCTTGTGGCTCTGGTTGCAACTGCGGTGAATAGGTTCGATTCACTTCGTTTCCACAGCAGCTTTTGGTCAACGACAATTTATACAGACAAAAACGTTATCGGTTCGGCGATTTGCTGATTTTAACGATCAAAATAATATAAAAAAGAAAAACGGTTAGCTCCTGATTCTGTTGTGTACTGATATTATTTTGAAGTTACCTTAATTTTCTTGTTTTGGATTATGTAATACCGAGGGTGCGATGGACAGTGATGGATGTATCAAGAAGAAGGCACATTCTCATGTAATGTATTTATTAATCATACTATTGTATGATTGCGGATTTACGTTGGTAAAACTAAAATCAGCTAGATGAAAAATATACGTTCATTACGCCATTGTGCCATGTTCATGGGTGAAGTAGAATATTGCTACAAGGAGTAATAGAACAGTGTTTACTATCACCTGTGGAAAAAACCATACGTGATAAAACTTCCTATTGAAAATT
>JASANE010010571.1:0-38744 GCA_030248225.1 Trileptium ribeirensis
TTTATGTACTTCGTTCAGCATGTTGCTCATGTAAAAATTGACTAAAATCTGACTTTACACATGCTACCAATACATTTGGAGCAGCTTAGGTTGCTTTCTACAAGGATCAAACTACAACAAGCATTAAGACTTGACTCCAAGGCACTAATAGTAGTATTGCAAACATTATAACCCACAAAATATCAAAGATCTGAGACCGCCAAATCATAAGAACAAATTAGACATGGCTATTACCACCAGTGCACTGCTCCGATGTTAAACACTAACTACAATCACGGACAAAAATAGGAAAGCAAAAACGTTCGTTTATTATAAACGAAATTACATCGTTCGTTTGCATTTACGCTCATCCATTAATGAATGTACAATCATTATATATTATGAATTAGTTGATCTTTACGTTCGGTTGTTTTACGTTTACGTTCGTTCGCGTTCGTTTTCTATGCACTTATTTTTGTTCGTGACTGTATCAACATTACCACACAAAGAATTAATTAATACCTTGAGCGTTTTCGAAAGAATACAACATAGAAGACTAGAATTCCGAGGATTATGACTAGTACGAGAGGTATAATAATAACAGCGATGGCTGAAAATATTAAAAATACGAATAGATTATACAGATGCTTAAATAATTTAACAAAAAAATCCATAAAAATTATGACTAAAATAACCAGAATTAAGCGTTTAAAATTAAACCAAAAGTGTACTGAAGCCTACTCAGATGTATTTTTTAACTTCTTGAATTTATTTATTTTTTTTGTAATTATTAATCTACGAATTTCGCTCCTTAATTGACTTGTTGCTTCTCATTTCATTCGATCAGACATAACAATCTCAGTCCTGATCTGAGCCATATATACTGGGTACCTGCTTTCTGAAATTTCCTGAGATGTCATATCCTTCCTAGATTTTGCTGTGATTTCAAGCATCGCGAGTTGAACAAAAGTGACATTATTTTCACGAATTTTTTTCAAGCCTTTCTTGGAAAATGACGCTCTTTTTTCAACTTTTTTTCACCCAATATGATCTTCAGACATTAAAAGTGTTATAAATAAAGTACGATGATCTGCAAGAGTTTTAGGCCCAGCGTAAAGTTGCACAATCTGGGGAATCTACATTCGCTGAAAAAGTAGCGGAACTTAAAATCACGTTTAATTAAACGTGAGTTGATGAAGCAAACAATGAATTTGACATTTGCATTACCATTTAATATAGTTTGAATTTTCATGTTAAAAATTTCGTGGAAAGTTTAAATTTTTGAATTATTTTCTAGCAATTTGAAACACATCGATCCGCGGTCACACTGTATTTAGTCTATATAATCAATGTGTAATAATTAAATGGTTCTAACATAAATTATAATCAACGCTAATGCATGAGTAAACTTTAGGTGCGTACACATGAATTGTTCTTCTGTCAAGTCAGCTCACTACCACCAAACAAATGCCGGCGCAGAAATAACGATTTCACATTACATAAATTACACAATTAGATAATGTACGTGATATACGAACACGTAGATCATGTTCGCCGGTCACTATTTCACGAATTAGCATCGCTATTCATTGACCACATTCATAATTTTGCGATCACGAATATTTAGACTAATCAAATCACTTGTCGAGGTCGTAACATTTAGTGTGCGAAACATAATGGTATTTTATATTAGTAAGCATCAGCAAACGTTTGCGTACACAGAGCGTCTGTTTCAACTTGATGAATATGAACAAATAAGCTAAATGCGCAAATGTACGCCTATTTAACGTGTGTTCGTACATAAGGGGTTCCATGTTCGCCTTAGCAAAACCGTGAATACCGATGGCATACTATATTAATTGCAAACGCGAATCAGACGGTGTCTTTAATAAACGAACAATAATTATGACCCACGCATTTAAAGTTTACTCACGCATAACATTTAAATATTTCTGGAAAGATTCACGAAGACTGTATTAAAAACAATGAATGTAAAAGTTTACTATGCTTCTGGCACGTTTCACTATAATATGAAAATTGGATTTATACTGAGCTCTCCAAGTTGTGTGTGGGTGCCTTGACAATTTTGGGTACCTCCTGATGCACTTACAATCACAATAAATTAAGTGCTAAAAAATTGAGCGGACTTTCGTTCGAAGTCGATCATTTTCGATTAAACGAAAAAAGAGCGTTTGCGATTAATCTAACGAATTTCGACTGCAGTAATATAGAAAAAATAATTTAATAAAAATGTTAGTTTGAGTTTAACGAATTTCGTTTAAACCAAAACAGATCGATTGTAATATCGTTCAATTCCGTCTGTGTTCGATTTTATTTGCACTTAATTCACATCGTAGCTGTAAAAATGCGATCCCCTGTTCCAACCCTCACCCTTCCCTAATGCTCTTCCCCAAATCTTTTGTTTCCGACCGGTAACAAATTTCGTTTAAACCAAAACCGATCGATTGTAATATCGTTCAATTCCGTCTGTGTTCGATTTTATTTGCACTTAATTCACATCGTAGCTGTAAAAATGCGATCCCCTGTTCCAACCCTCACCCTTCCCTAATGCTCTTCCCCAAATCTTTTGTTTCCGACCGGTATAAACAGTTGAAAGAAAAATTGAAAAAAATTTTCTTAAACCCGTTGTGACGCTAGCAATTTGATAAAACCGCGTAAAATCAGCTTAAAAGTTGCTTTTGAAGTCAATAGAGACTTTATTTTTTAACATTTCTGAGACAATTCATTAATGTAATTAAAACACCACATTTAAAAAGCAATGCTCGTTATAGTATGTACAAATCAATCTAGTACCACATGCATTAATACAAAAGAAAGACAACGTTACCAAGACAATACATGCTTTAGTGTAGATGCCAAATTGCTGGACCGATTCAGAAAATATGACAATCACTTTCGAAACACTGAGTTTAACTGACCTTCGAAACATGCTTCCTATCTTACTTTCATATTTGAATGAGGACGGAGCCCATATTCGTGCACCTCTAGGCTTATATCGCGATTTATTCTAGCAGGATTGATTCAGCTCGAAGGTTGTTCGGTTCGGCTCGGCCTGACTACCGCTTAGCTCTGCCCAAACTGATTGGGGCCGTTCAGATGTTATTTTAAACGTAGCACATTTTGATGGCAAAATATCTGTAAATCAGTTGCAACATTTTCACTATTCTTTGTACGAAACCACAATTGAAGTTAAGTCTCGACCAGAATGACACGGTATTGCTATTATATTGAGACGATTGAGAATGGTTGGACCAAATCGACTTAAATTTTTAATGGTTGTAATCCTGCGGACAGTGCCTAAACCTACATAGTGTAAAATATAGTTAATTCTGATTCTTCAACACTACAGTTGCGGATAAAAATAAAGTGTACAAAAAACGAAGAATGTAACAACGTTCATTTGCAATCGAGCGTAATAACATTCGTTTGCATTTATATTCGTTCATAAACGAAAATCTTTCAAAAAATTAATAATGTACGTTTGCCTTTACGTTAGTTCGCGTTTCGCGTTCGTGCTATGCAGTTATTTTGCCCGTGACTATACTATTGTACCTGTTTCAATATTTTCTTCAGCAACATTAAGTGATTCAATAAGTACGTCGCAACGAACTCCGGTGCGCGATGGATGACAGCTGAAAATAGACAAAATAGGCATAAATAGTGTAACTGATACAGATCCAGGGACCAATTTCGAGCGAAAATTGCCGGAAAGCTTAAATTACTACAGGTATTACTAAATGATCCTTCGTGAACGTTCAATACTGTATTCTACACAGCATACAGCTTAAAATATTATAATATAATATTAAAACACTATTTTAATAATAATAATAATAAAAACACCAGGGTTATATTAATATGACAAAAGTACTTAAGTGACGTTGAAAATTTTTTGTTCCCCAGGGAAAAACACAACCAAAATAGAAATTTATAAAATGTAAACTAAAATCAATAAAAATTTATAAAATATAAATAAAAATCCCATCTTTAAATTGAATATTCAATTAAATTAGGTATAAAATTAGTTTAATAGTTGGGTTTAACTCAATATAGGCGTTTTCACAGCGTTTATGAAACCATTTATTAAGTATTAAAGGTTTCAGTTAAAACACTGATTTGGCAAACTTTGTGTTTTTGAAGCTGGGGACATACACCCTTTCATGCCCCTTCCGGCAAAAACCCGTGCATCCAATTCCGCACCAGGCTCCAAAGTTCATACCCTATCGTAAAATTTAATACGATGTTTTAGCATTAAAAACAGTAGTAATATTCTTAAAGTATTTAATGTAATATTACAAATCGTGAATTTAGGGTGATGGGTGATTAATATATCATCCAGTAGTATATATAATAGAAGCGTTGAGTATGTGGTGGCATGGGGAGGCTTCGAAAAAAAGAGGTCGTTCAATCATCTCACTGTGGATAGGCCAGTTCAACTTAATCGAAACTGAACTGGAATCATTTCAAAATAACTCTTTTTCAACATTTAACCACATAAGGCTCAGTAGCTCAATGGGTCGAGCGTTGGATTATGGATCGTCAGGATGCACGTTGGATCCCGATCGAGGGTGACTCATCTTCCTATCTCTCCCGGGTCGGTAATTGAGTAGCATACGTACGAAAATGACCGATTGCGAGGACGACTCCTGTTGCCGCTCTGGATCTCGTACAGGCCGAATACTTGGGGAAACGCAGATCGGAACCGTTCCGCTGTTTACATTTACACCTTCAATTTCAACCACATAAAACAAAAGAAACGAAACATCTCATCAAACAACACTGTCATAGCATAAACCATATAGGTTTTAAGTATAGCTAAGCAACATAACTTTAAACACCTAAACGTTAATTATACTGTAAAATTTAAAGTACTTACGAACAAACTGGTCGATTATCTAGTATTAAACATTGACTTCCACTAGCACAGTAACCATGACAATACGGAATATTGCAAAGAAGGCCAGACCATCCGTCATCGCACCTTAAAAAAATTATTTACAAACAATTTTGCAGCAATAAACCTAAAAAGGTTAGAAACGGTTAATAATTATATTCAACAGCGCCTGAGCAATATATAACACGCTTTTAGTTTAGAAAACGTGTACAATATAATAGGAAATACTTAATTGCAACCTCTTGGTGAAATGAAATTAAAGTACAATAAAACTTTTATTTTGCTTATGATCGTTGCTTAACTAATAACTGAAAAGATCACCGTTATAATTCCGTAGGTTTTTACATAAGGAAGGAAATGTCAACTCTTTGCCTCCACGTGGCCCCTAAGCGGCACCTCCCGTCCCCACTGACTCATAAAGCATTTGTTTTTGACCACCACAAGTTCGTCCCCTATTTATGCCAATTTTCCCGAATGTTAGAACATATTTTGCACATGCGTTGCTAAAATTTTGCCAAAATCTTCGATATTAGCAAAAAAGCCATGGGTTTGACCACAAGTTACGTCCTTCCCTTGTTATGGATCAGAGCTAAACCCTAGGCTCGGAGGATTAAAAACACCCATAAGTACTAAACACTGCTCCATTATGTTTTGAACAACAATCAACAGCGACGGTCATTCGTTGACGAATTGTATGATGTCTGTCCGTATGGGTCAATTATGATTGACGTGTATTATAGATTATTGCATATGGACACCGCACCAAGCGATAAAAATGTTTTACAACAAAGTAGTTTACTACAAAAAACCATAAATGCAATATGCGTTTATATACATTTGAACGATACTAGAACCTATTAACTACAACAAATCACTAGATGGAAATGAAAAAGGGTGAATACCGCCGCTTACATCTGATTGGCAGGTGTCTATATCAAATATTAAGTAATTTGCAAAATCTATCAGTTTAGTAGTTTTCTCAGACTTAATTCACATTTGATCAGTGACTTTGTGGAATAACATGTTGTTGTTGCTTTCTTTACTTCTTGATCGAACTGGGTAAAATAGGTTGCTATTCAGATCTGTGTTTCAGACGTGAAACATTATGCTTAAAAACTAACAAGGCAAGGCGAAAAGGAATGCTAAAGTTTCCGTAGGCTCTAAAAGCGGCAGTCGCTTTCGCAATTAATATATTATGTTAACTTACCGATACAATATACAATACATCGTATTGTGTAATGTTTGCTTCTCCAAACTACCAAAATTATGCCTCGGAGTATGCTGGCTAGTCCAAAGTGGGAGGGGGGACGGGAGCGGCATTTTCGGCTGCCCCTCCGTCAAAACGGAGGTACCCCCGGCTCCTAACACGGCAAAAATTCGGGCACTCCGGCTCAAAACCCCCTGCTGACAACGAGACAAAATCCGGCAAAAAAAATTGGCCCTCTGGCAAAATCCGGCACCCCCGGCAGGTGAGCCGGGGAACCCCCGGCTACAATTTCCAGAGGTTTTGACTAGCCAGGTATGGTCTGGAGGATCCTTCCAGTTCTGAACTGGGAAGACGGGAAAATACCGGGGGTCGATTGTCTATTCCCCAGTTCATATAGGTGTCCCGCCATTTGAACTGGGGACCATAACATACTGAAAAATATCGGAAAACATCAAAAATAAGCAATTTAAATACTGATGTAAAACACCCCATATGACATAGAAAATTGAAAATTTTTTTTACAAAATCCTTTTTCAAACATAAAAATATGTCTAATATTAGCAAAAAATAGTTCAAAAGTTAATTTTACTCTCAATAGGCTTCAATTGTTTCTGAGGCTATTTATTAACAATTTCAGCGTTTTCCACTGAAATTTATCAGATTTCGAACACCCTGGCAAAATTCTGCGCCCCCCAGTTCTGAAACAGGGATGCCCCGGTTCATGACACCTGGCAAAAATTTCAGCAAATCAAGAAGCCGATAATTGGCTTACAGAGAGGAAAATTTTACCGATTTTTAGCCCCGCAGAGAATAACTTGGGAATTTTTTATGCCAAAATGTAGAAAAACTATCATTATTTTTTATACGATATGAAAGTTTTTCGCAGTTTTAGTCGTGCAGAAAAGTAGCCAAGGGCATGACCTGGTGGGAAACCAAAATTACCTGGTGGCCATGAACTGATGGAACCTAGGGAGAGAGGTCGATATACCTGGCCCCTCTCCCCAATTTTTGTAGAAGTCAGTAATGTTCGAACTAAAAATGTCTTACTTACGCGCAAACAGGAGGCCTATCGGACCCCTCCGGCGGTGGGTAACATTCGCCATGCTCGCACTCCAACTCAGTGCAATTTCGCGCGACAACATCGAAGCAGTTTTCGCCTAAAATATAATGTGGTTTAGCCGTTTAGCCCAAACGAATAGAAGGGAAACTAGAACAAACGCGACTAACGAGTATGCTTTTTAACACACTCGGAAAAAATTTTGAGTAAGAACATTGTACTTTGAGTATGAAGAAATATGCATATGTTTGTTCGAAGTCTGGCAGATGTCATGCCTTATCCACCTCTCAATGCAATTAAAAACACTTTATGAGCATTATTAGATAGAATGATACTCCTATATTTTGATTATAATGCAACTACTGTTAGTTTAAACAACCCTATATTATCCGTTATAAAATATAGATTACTGTTTCAATTGCGCACACGACAGACTGCAGTTTCAATTTTAGTTTTGGATGAAGAATACTGAATCAGTGCAAAATAGCGTCTTTCATCCGTCCGGTCAAACCTTCATCTTGTTCAGATTGTAATTTACAATACAAATTAGTAACATATTAGGTTGAATGCTCCATCTGGTATATCCTTAAGTGAGCGAATATTCTGTGTCGGCGAAAACGCACTAATCCGTATTTTAAAACTTCAATACGGAACATTAAACGAAACTAGATTATAAATATATAGTACTTTTACAGGTGCTGAGAGTAAATTCTTACCAGGAGTTAGTGTATAAATAAAATTCTTAGCCCGCCTCCTGAATTGTCAACAGTCTTCCAAAATGTGGTGTGGAACTTCGGGGACCCCATACTGCTCCTTGAAGAAATTTCAAAGCGGGTGCAGAGGGGAGACAAAATTATGTCCTATTTATTTCCTATCTATTATGTCCTACATATTTCCATATTTTCAGATACAGTACCCGCCAAAAATGACTGTCGCTCGCTCGCGACTCGCTCGACACTCGCTCGCGACTCGCTCGCGACTCGCTCGAAATAAATTTGTTCTAAAAATAGAATTTTCTATTAATTTAAATAGTTGCGAAATCTCGAGCGAGCCACTCGCTCGCGACTCGCTCGAACTCGCTCGCTCGAAATGCGACGGTCATTTTTGGCGAGTACTGTACTTTTAACTGTTGTACAAAGATTTGCAGTCTATAAAACTGCGTCTTCGAATTTCAAATGGTAAATAATTTCTTAAAATATTAAGTAATACAGAAAACTTTAATATAGGGACATTCATGTCCTATCCTGTCTATCATTCAAATCATGGATTTATCTGATCATTGGGGTTTAGGATGAGCGGGTGGACGAACATGGGGCTCATTCTGGCGAATATGGGTGGTCTGAAAATGAGGGTGGGACAGGATGCCGCTACCCCCTCATCCCCATTGCGGACGACCAAGACCAGAACACTATTATGAGTTTTAATCATGTGGGCAGGGTTTTGCAATTGCAATATCAAGCACACGATTTATGCGCGAGTTCACTTAACCTGAGTCACTGAACCATCCGTTTTTGTAACAGCAAATAGCAAATCGTAAACCTTTGTTACGAAACAAATGTGGAAATTCCATGGTTTTTTCGATAACAGAAAATTGGCAAAATCAAAAAGTACCAAAAATTACACCTTATGCTCAAACAGAATTTTGACCACTTTGAATATGCAATGAAAATGATTATCTGATGCCTGTCAGCTTTTTATTTGTATTTGTCTCTATTACAGTTTACCAAAAATCGCTCGGTAACACAATTTTAAGCAAAACAGCAAAATAGGATTGTTGATGGTCGTGGGTTAAGTTTACTGTCGCATTGGGTCAACGTACATTAATGACAAAATTTAGACAGATTTGGAGACAAGTGATTGAGTTTTCTGCATATGAATCAACACCACAATAAAATGTATAAAAAAACTGAACCTGATAAGCCTTTCTTGCAAGTGCACGTAATGATGTTCATGTGAGGATTGCTATCGCATTTGCTACCATGGAAGCAAGGGCTCGCTTCGGGCTCGCAACCTCGAGGAATGTTACAGCGTGGTCCAGACCACATGTCGAAAGGATCGCAGCTGAAAAAATTCGCCCCATATAATTTTATAACCTTTTGAAACAAATGCGACAACCGCGGTTTCGCTTTCAAAAAATGGTTGCCACATATTTCCAAACCTAAATCGACCAAATAATTTGAAAACAGAAATGTGCTAATTGTGTGCATTATGCATCAAAGCTTCCAATCATAGCCAACTGCATCACTGTATTGCGGAATCCTGTTGCTACGTTTTTATTTTTAGCGAAGCTTCGGAAGTTTGACGTCTTGAAAAGCTATCCGCAGCTTCAAAAATGGCGTTTTATTTTGGAAATTGTTATTAGAGCGAAGCCCCAGATGAAGATTTCGGAAGCAGAATACTCCTGGACAATATTTACATTAATCCTCGGCTACTTGATAATATAGCGTATAATTGTCATTGTTATGTTTGCGTTTTAAGCGTAGCTCCAAAAGTAGAAGCGGAAGTAAACACTTCTAAAACTCATTAACATCGCTAGAGGAAAAATCGCATTTACTAGAGGAAAAATACCCTGAAAAATCGAGCAAGGACAAAGAAACCCCAAATGAAAAGTGCTCTTGATCTTAAATTTATATATAACTGTGTTGAAAACATATTTTTACTGCTATTACCATTTCATGCATTTAATGGGTTTGAAACAACTCTTGTTGGGAAAAGTGCACTATTTCCTTATAAATGCATTCAAATATTGAAAAAATGCTTTGGTTTTATTATTCGTATTGCAAGTATTTTGAAAAAATACTTTAAAGTACAGTCGATAAAATTATGGCGGACTAGCTTATAGGTGAAACCCCTCTTGTGCACCTTTCACTGTTAGGATACTTATAGCAAATTATACTGTTCATAATAACTGTTTTTAATCGTGCATCCAGTCGTAAAATCTCCACTGGACTAGGCTATAAGTCAAACCCTTGTTGTTTTCGTTTTGGTGATAAAGAATTTTACTAATGCATTCAGTCGTTAAAATCACCCCTGGATGCCTCTATAAGTCAAACACCTGTTGTTTCCCTGTCGTTACATCATTAGACTTTTTCAAATAAAATATACATGTTTAATAATGCTTTCAGTCGCTAAAATGACCCTGGACTACATTAAAGAAATCTCTGTGCTTTATAGATTTATGTTATATAGAGAACATACTTGACGTAGGTTATAAAGAAGAAGCTAATGCTAATGTTTAGTTCTCTGTTACAAAATGGAACAATAAAGGTTTGACGCTGATGTTCGCTAAGCTAATGTATAATATATCGTCTGCTAAATTCTCTGTTACAAAACCATATTTCGTTAATTTGTATCACATTTCCTTGATATTGGATATAGCTCCGAAAACACACCTAAATAGACTAGGTTTCATTCTTTTAGGTCCCAAAATTACAATTTTCACGATATATGATTACTATATGCTTACAGAAAGTAATATTTCCAGCCGAAAGCCAATTTTCGCCCACTTAAATCACTTTACTTTACAAACGAAACAAAAATAGCACATACAGTTAATGCTAAAATATCAAAAATGGCTAAGCCTAAAAATTCCAAATTTTCATAATTTGTGATGCCTATAACGTAGCCCGAAGGTACCCTTCCCAACAAAAATACTATTAAAATAGTACACTTTGGGCGACGTAATATACATAAAATCGATACTAAAATACTGAAATTTCTAATACTGTCAATTTTGGCCCCCTTGATATAATTGCAATAATTAAATATCTAAAACAGTGAGTCATCAAATTACACTTCTGATGATTTACGAGGTCTATGCGAAGCATCACATAAACTTATAAGCTCCGCCGAAAAGTCTTATTTTTGCTGTATTGAAGTTGTAAAGCTCAAGACCAAAATTGCACAAATAGCCAAAATCCAGCTATTTCCACAAACTCGAGAAAAATGCTACCACAATAAAGTAAATTCGGAAAGCATTTTAAAAGATACGGACTTGCAATTTGGCATGTATATAAAACAATGTATATAAAAAAATTCATAACGGATTTTCGATATTTAACTTAGCAAACAATTTAAGCTCCGATATATGCGACCGGGAGGCAAAAAATGGCTAAATCAGGCTAAATACGTACGAAAATTCGCCTGAAGCGCTGAGGATACAGTTACAAAATTTTAAAAATGTTGAAAGACGCTCCGTGAAGTAGGCTGGCTAAATTAAATTTTATAAAAAGTACGTTGAATGCACTAGAACGAAAAACTATGAAAAATGTGAAACGGGAATAAAAATAATTACCCCTGGTACTAACGCATCTTAGGTATTATTTTCTGACGGCCATAACTAACTAATGAAGTTAACGGGGAAAGTTTATTAATGAGCGTCGTGTCCAGACCTATAACAAGAAATTCTCTTAATTTATGCACATACAATACCAATGGAGCTAAATAGGGCAAAGTAGAAAGAAAGTCGTGAAGAAACAACATCGGGGAAACACAACGGTTGATAAACCTACCAAGAAAAGATAAAAAAAAACGCCGCCTACCAAAGGATGTATCAGTAAAAATAAAATTTTACTTTGCGCATTAGATTCTTTGCTAGGCCAAAAACACACTTTTAAATCTTTTCTGACGCCAGTACACCCGTTCAGGGTAAATATATCGAAAAATTAAAAATTGTATCTTCGTTTTACCATCATGCACCTAGAACACTATACAACAGCAATCATGAGTACCGGTATGACGCTAAGTCGAGTTGAACAAAATAAGAAAAAAACGAAAATACCATGAATATTGCATCTAGGGGGTCTAGGGATCACTAAAACGAATCCTCTCCAACAGAACTTTCAACTAGACATAACTTCTACCTTGTATTTCCAACAATGTGTAAACCCTGGGCCAAAAACAAATTTTCCCTCGTAATGGTAGAAATACTATAATAATATGGGTTCTGTCTCGAGAATTCACAAACATGGGTTTGTGGGTTCTCTCAGAGAACCCACGATTTGCTGTTTTGTTTTGAGTGAAACACCGGAAGTCAATCTAAGAGTGTTTTTTCAATCTCTGTTCCGCAAGATGTTTGTGGCAATGGCTGGTAGTGCCTTATTGATACCATACCCGCAGCTCTAAAAATTAGTTTAATTACCGTTCTTTCCACCTTGAACTGCCTTGGTGTTCCACAGTAGCTGCAAGCTAAAGCATCTTATAAAAATAAATTGTGGTCGATCTGCCGCGAAACATCCTGTGGTTGTACAGCTTTCGGCTTTGCAATCGCCTAATTCGAGCGCTCTGTCTTACTACGCTTGAAGTTAGCGCCAACTGAATTTCGTCACATACTTCATAATATCTGGCTGGATTCAATGAGGGTCACAAGCATGTTCATAACACTTGCAAAACAACATAATTTAAAACTTAACGAAATAAAATTTGGGTCTAAAAGAAATTTTTTATGCAATCTTCAGTCATTTTACCTCAATAATTATAATCTCGAGAACACACAGAATTTTCTATTTTCACTAACCTTGGACGAGATATGAGAAGAATTGTAACGATGAAAATTCTGGACATTTATTAGATATAGTGGCAATACAATCTTCAGTTTGAAAATGCTTTCGGTAGCGTATTGAATTTACAAACAAAAGGTCAAATTGGAGGATATTTTGAAACAGGGCGCCAAATGTCTAGCTTTTAGGTCAAGAGATGAAATGGAGATTTGAGGATGTGGTCACTTTATAAATACCCGATTGTATCACAAGAGATAACAATATCATTACGACTACGCGTATCTGGAATTAGCTATAAGCAATATCCCTGGTATAACGACTATAGATTCCAAAACATTAGGTAAAATTGCTTAAACCTCAAATCACACATGATATCAAAGCTACATAGATATAAAGGTATTATTATCAAGTTATTGAAGGTCCCCAAGTTATACTTAGAGCGTGTGTGCTGATCTCCAGTTTGCAGCAGTCGCAGCCAGAGCTGCTGAAGCACAAACCGTGAAGGAATACAGTGCCGATACGGAAGCTCTGCTTTCCTCCCGACCAAGCTCGTACCACTTTGCAGGTTGGTACACTGGAACGACGTGATCTTAGTGTCTTGCTCGAAACGATTATGCGCACAGAAAGGCTCGAACGCGCGGCCTCATGACTGTGAGAGCTGCGCCTCAAACCACTGCACCGAAATAGACAAAACTTGCAAATAAATCTAATAAATTTTATACCCATGAATACGTATAAATCCAGTAAGGAGAAAAAACCGGCACTTACTCGCAAAGATAATTCACGCCAGGCTTAGCCGTTGACACAGTGTATAAATCATCTTCGGGAGTCACAATCTTCGCCTTGGTGGATGACGTGGATTTTTCGGTCGTACAAATGCCCCGATTAGAACAATAAGCTCGGTCGCATGCCTGGCGCTGCTCACAGTGGTCACCTTTGTACGACGCCAAACATAAACATTTCATTGCTGAAGTGCTTGTAATGGTTGATGGACTAACTGGAATTTCCGGAACGCAGAAACCTGAAACAAAAATGACAAAATGAGCTAAGCGTGAGCAGAAACGCTATCATTTATTAATGTTAACTTGACATTATAAAGAATTTCTAAAATAAAATTCAGATTTAAATAACAAAATTATTTAGGCAAAATTGCTCGTTACATCGTACAAAAGTATTAGCAGAAGTGCATTAGGGAAAAGTATGACACTTCAATACAGTCTGTTGTAGACCTGTGTCAGGCTCCCCCGTTTTTTGAAAGGGCGGGAACTAGGACCAGAAGTTTGGAGGGGTCGGCTGAACCGGTAGCTTCTTATAAACCGATCCCCGTCAAAACTGGGGGCCCGAGCTTCATCCCCCCACAAAAAAACCTGAGGGTCTGACATACCCCACGCCACCCCAGAAGTGAGAGGGTCTGTGCATTATGACCACCCCCCCCAAAAAAAAAAATGTGGAGTGTCAGGCAGATAACGCCAATTTCATCTACCATTGGTTTATTTTAGACATTTATTTTAAACAGTCTGTGCTTGATGTATATAAGTCCCTAAAACGTATGGAACCATGAACCAATTGAACACCATAAAACCTTGTCGACCGCAAACCTATCGAACACAACTGTAGATAACTAAACCATCGTATCAGCCGTACTGGAAAACCTATATACAGTCATGGACGGACATAAGTGCGCAAACCTGGGCGTAATAACGTGGTTGAAGTTGCAACGTTACGTTTGCGGTCATTCGTAAACGGACGTAAAAACATTCGTTCAAAAATACGACACATTCTGTTTGCGATTACGTTGTTTTATATACGAACGTTATAACGTTCGTTCTCATTTACATTCGTTTGTATTTCGCGTTCATTCTTTATGCAATTATTTTTGGGCGTGACTGTATATAGATCTTTCTTGGCGCCCCGTAAGCAATACATACCCAAACTACTGAAAACAGACTATCTTTGTAATTGCCGTAGTCTGTCTGTGTGTGTCCCAAGTTTTGGAGTTGTCACATATTTTTGATCATAACTTTTGAAACTGTTTATGGATTTTTATGCGGTTTTTTGTTGGGTAAAAAGTCGATATGGGAATGCAGGAACAATATTTTTGGGCACTCCTTATGTTTTTTCACAACTCACCACCTTTGAAATAAAAAATAGTGTCATTTTATACGTTTTAATACGTTTTAATGGTGTAACTTTTCAACTGCTTCATGGATTTTGACGAACTTTTTTTGTTTCATTTCTTTAAGACGTGCCGAAAGTATCGACAAACTTTTGCAAAGGGGATGTACCCCCAATTCGTGGACCTCCCCTTTAAACTATCTTATAATGTAATTGCCGTATGTCTGTCTGTGTGTCCCAAGTTTTGTGTTTGTCGCATATTTTTGACCATGACTTTTGAAACCGCTTATGGATTTTTATAGGGTTTTTGTTGGATAGGACGTCGAATATGGGAATGCACTCCCTACGCTTTTTTCACAACCCACCCCCCTTTGAATTAAAAAATAGTGTCATTTTATTGGTTTTCATGGTGTAACTTTTCAACTGCTTCATGGATTTTGCCAATCTTTTCCTTTGAGACATGCCGAAATTATCGACAAAGTGTTGCAAAGGGGATGTACCCCCTACTTGGGGGACCCCCCTTTAAGCTATCTTATAATGTAATTACCGTATGTCTGTCTGTGTATGTGGCAAGTTTTGGGTTTGTCACATATATTTGACCATGACTTTTGAAACCGTTTATGGATTTTTGTGCAGTTTTTTGTTGGGCAGGAAATCGATATGGAAACGCATGGACACTATTGTTGGGCATCCCCTATGCTTTTTTCACAACCCACCCCATTTGAATTAAAAAAATAGTGTCATTGTATTGGTTTTCATGATGTAACTTTTCAACTGCTTCATGGATTTTGACGAACTTTTTCTGTTTCATTTCTTTAAGACGTGCCGAAAGTATCGACGAACTTTTGCGATGAGGATGTACCCCCTAATTGGGGTACCCCCCCCTTTAAACTATCTTATAATGTAACTGCCGTATGGCTGTCTGTGTGTCCCAAGTTTTGGGTTTGTCACATATTTTTGACCATAACTTTTGAAACCGTTTATGGATTTTTATGGGGGTTTTGTTGGATAGGACATCGAATATGTGAATAAACTGACACTATTTTTGGGCATCCCTACACTTTTTTCACAACCCACTTCCTTTGAATTAAAAATAGTGTCATTTTATTGGTTTTCATGATGTAACGTTTCAACTGCTTCATGGATTTTGACGAACTTTTTTTTTGTTTCATTTCTTTAAGGCATGCCGAAAGTATCGACGAACTTTTGCAATGAGGATGTACCCCCTAATTGGGGTACCCCCCTTTAAACTATCTTATGATGTAACTGCCGTATGTCTGTCTGTGTGTCCCAATTTTGGGTTTGTCACATATTTTTGACCATGACTTTTGAAACCGTTTATGGATTTTTATGCGAACTGTTCCCTAATTGGGGTACCCCCCTTTAAACTATCTTATAATGTAACTGCCGTATGTCTGTCTGTGTGTCCCAAGTTTTGAGTTTGTCACATATTTTTAACCATTACCTTTGATACCGTTTATGGATTTTATATGGGGTTTTGTTGGATAGGACATCGAATATGTGAAATGGTTAAAAATGTGTGCCTTTGAATTAAAAAATAAGTGTCATTTTATTGGTTTTCATGATGTAACTTTTCAACTGCTTCATGGATTTTGACGAACTTTTTCTGTTTCATTTCTTTAAGACGTGAAGAAAGTATCGACGTACTTTTGCAATGAGGATGTACTCCCTAATTGGGGTACCCCCCCTTTAAACTATCTTATAATGTAACTGCCGTATGTCTGTCTGTATGACCCAAGTTTTGGGTTTGTCACATATTTTTGACCATGACTTTTGAAACCGTTTATGGATTTTTATGCGTGTTTTGTTGGATAGGACATCGAATATGTGAATGCACTGACACTATTTTTCGGCATCCCTACGCTTTTTTCACAACCCACCCCCTTTTGAATTAAAAAATAGTGTCATTTTATTGGTTTTCATGATGTAACTTTTCAACTGCTTCATGGATTTTGACAATCTTTTTTTGTTAATTTCTTTAATACGTGCCAACAGTATGCACGACCTTTTGCAAATGGGATGTAACCCCTCATTGGGGAACCTCCTTTTAAACCATCTTATGATACAGTTTTCGAGTTTTTGACACATCCGTAAGGGTGTAATAGTGTTTTCGCTATGTTAACACAACCGTGAGGGGGTAATGTTGTTTTTATCATTTTAACACATCTAATGGGGTAATGTTTTCATCGTTTTAACACATCCATAAGAGCATAATAGTGTTAATATTTTGACACATATCCGTAAGGGTATTATACTGTTTTCGACATTTTAACACATCTGTAATGGGGTAATGTTGTTTTCATCATTTTAACACATCCATAAGGGTATAATAGTGTTTTCAACATTTTAACACATCCATAAGGGTACAATAGTGTTTTTATCATTTTGACACATCCGTAAGGGTATGATACTGTTTTCGACATTTTGACATATCCGTAAGCGTATGATACTGTTTTCGACATTTTGACACATCCGTAGGGGTATGATACTGTTTTCGACATTTTGACACATCCGTAAAGGTGTAATAGTGTTTTCGCTATTTTAACACATACCAAACGAGGGATGAAAAACCAGAGTAATTTTGTGTTATTTTACAAATGTCATAACTTAAAAAAGACTGTTTTTCGGAAAAACGGAGGCCGCAGGCCCACTCTGCCATACTACCGGCGCGAAGCGTGCCGAAGGCCGGCTTTCGCGCTGGTATTATTGGGGAAATCGCATTCATTGACCTATTAAAAACCTGTGAAAAGGAATGAAATATCTGTGGTGGTTTCTAGATAACTAAATCATCGTATTCAGCGTGCATAAAAACCTAAAAACATCATTCTTGATACCGTGTACGCAGTGCTTATCTAAAATACAGAAGACAATAATATTTTGGAAATCGGATTCATTGACCCTAAACTCATAGAATACCTTTGAAAAGGCATTAAAATAAGAATGTTTGAATAAAGAAAATATGAATGGTGGTCTTTAGATCACGAAATCATTGTATTCACCGTTTAGAAAACCTATATTATGGATCATTGTTGATGCATTGCGCGCAATACAAAACCAAACCAATGAAAACAGACTACATTTTGGAAATCGGGCTAGTCGACCGCAAAACCCTGAAATCCGATGAAAAGAATTAACAAAGTCGAGTTGGACCTAACAATAAACTATCGTACCTAGCGTGCTTGATAACCTAACAGACATTCGATGTAAGATAACAACACACAATAACATGGCAAATTTGGAAAAATCGATTTTTCTGGCAAAATGTCGACCAGCCATATTCACACCTACTGCGGTTTAGGTAGTGGTCGTACAATAAAGTGATTTTCAGTAAAGTTGTAGACTCGATGACATACGGTCACGGCCTGAATTAAGTGCAAAATAATCGATCGAAATCGATCGAGATTTCGATCCATTTCGATTAAACGAAATTTCGATCGATTTCGATTAAACGAAATTTCGATTGCACATATTTTTGGCCGCGACTGTAATTTTGTCGGTTTCCAATTGTCTCCGTTTTTCCATGCGAAACCTGTATCGCCATATATAAGTTGCGAAGCACTGGTACCATATGGTCAGATTTGGCAATGAGCCCTTAAAAACATGTTTTCTTTGCGATTTTGATCCGGAAGATAGGATCGAAGCGGTCCACGTTCACCCGAAGGGCACATCGTCATCACTTTTGCTATCAAACTAAAAAATTTTATCTAAATCCATCCGCACGAAAATAAGTTGTGACAGCGAAAGACAAAAAGTTTTCGCTATTTCCCGCATTAGCGCTTTCAGTGAAAACTCTTCAACATTACATGCACTACATCATACTTACTTCCTCTTGGTCCTGCAACCCGTCACTACAAACATTGCTTACATGTTCTTTCGTGTGCGCGAAGCTAACTATACATACGTGTATGATAAATGTATAATGTTGACAATTATAATGAAAGGTTATCATGTTTGTTGCAGTAGTTCTGCTTAATATGCGAAGCGTTTATAATGTTTTGGGGCATGCATATCATTCTATAGATTCCGACCCTAGTTCGACCCTACTTCGCGATTCGAGGTCTGTAAGGTACGAGTAACTTTTTAAATCTTAAGCTGAGCGCATGCGAGTTTTTCATTATCCTCGGAAGTGTTTAAAGTCTTGTATATGCGTTTAAAGTCCGGTATATCGATAGCTTCGTAGGATCACGATCGCCGTTCGAAAATAGGCCGGTTTGTTAAATAGCTGACTAAATGTCAGAAAATGGCTAAGTAACGAAAAATATATTTAGTTATCAGACACTTCCGAGCTTTTAGTTCTGGCGAAATGATAGGTTTGATTTTCTCGAATACGGAAAGTCTGGCGGTTAGTAAGCAAGCGGGTTTTTCGTCTCCATCGGCTTAGTTAATTTGTCCCTTATCGACGCGGTCCTTTTGTAAACCGCACATTATCGCCTCGAAATGTCTACTTGTTGTGTAGTATCGCCTGTCACTTCGTGTCAAACTGTCAGCAAAATGACACACAACCGGGTATGCTTTTGGCCAGTTTCGCTTGGACGGTGCAGGCATTGGATCTACTTCATAACTTTAAGATGAGTTACTTACTTTGAATGATTTTCCGAAAGATCTCTATTTTAATAACGCAGTTAAGAATGAATAATTACGAATCTTGTTCTTTGCCTGAAAATGTAAGTCTCTGCTCTTCTAATGTAATTCTGTCTAATGATACGCACGGGTGTTATTATTATACTTTCGTTTGGAAAACTTCCTGCAATAATTTTGCCAAACAATAAATCAAGATTTCTGTATTTGAGAAGCAGGAAATTCGGGCTTATCTTAGATAAAGGCATTGTTATTATCAATATCCAAGAGATAGTCGTGTTTTCACACTGATCCTAGTACAGTACGCGACCATTTCGAGCGAGTCACGAGAATGAGTTGAGTGAGCTGCGAGCGAGTGGCTTGCTCAACATTTCAAAACTATTTAAATAATTACTATTTTTAGACCGATTCTCGACCGAATCGCGTGCGAGCGACAGTTATTTTTGGCGAGAACTGTATGCATTAATGATAATATAATCCATACCTGCATTTTGACACAATCCGTGACATAAATCAAGCTCACAACGTTGTCCACTAAATCCGGGTTTACATTTGCATCGATACTGAATTTTGTCGGTCGATTTAGGATCATCTACATTATCGTTACCGTCAGCAGTTGCATATGTCGCTGTCGACACATAACACTCGCCACCGTGTTTACAATATCCTTGACATCGATTGAATTCGCACGAGGCTCCAGACCACGGCGAAGGACATTTGCACGGCTCGCTCGGATGACGACATACACCGCCGTTAAAACATGTTCGCGTATCGCAATGCTCGCATCTGCAATATTTTGCCATAAAAAATGTTGATGATTTTAGCGTTTGCTAGCCACTAAAATATTCCTGGAAAAATCAAACAATACAACTAGACTTTTCTGAAAGAATTAGTCGTCTCTCATGTCTTAAAGGCTTACAATAAATTTAAAACAATAACATTTCTTCCAGCAAAATCCCACTTTCTACCATAAATTCTATCTACTATCAATATAATAATTACAAAATCATAGATCTAAAACATAAAAAATATCCTGTAGGGGTTATTTTCCTGAAAAACAGCCGACTCTTGCCAAAAGAAAATACTAAATGCAAAAAGTACCAATTCATCTTGATAAACTACGATTGCTGTACGTCACTAGAATATTACTTTTTGCTGAAGAACAGGATATGATTGTACCTAAACTAAACCTTAAATGTGTCGCGGAAGCAAGATCATTGCATGACTTCGCGATTGCACGTGACATAGCTTGCACATTATTTGTACGTTGTATCACTCCACATGGTGTCCTTATATTACAACATATAACATTAATTTAGAAATGTTTCTATGGAGAGGTTGTATTTATTATAATAAATGAGCCCACGGGTCATCTAATCAATAATTTAACTACTATGAACCTAATTCGAGGACTTAACTTTTCGAAATACAAACGAAATAATGGTAACGTGCCGAAAAGTCCTAACAGGTGACGGTCCGCCCGTGCAGTATTTTAAACATTATATCCGTTGCGATGTTCACATACAATTAATGTACGACCTGGTCGTAAGCTCAGAAAACGTCCATGCATTATTTTATAGTTTTATAACTAACCAGGTAATTTATTGCACAACAAACAAACTAAAACTAAACCTTCGACCCCTAAATCCAGGAGCACATGTACAGAACGGCAAGTGTTGCCAATTGAGTGTCACACACGTTCCACCGTTTTCACAGTAATCAGCGCATAACGAAACGTTCCGCTCGCAACGTGGACCAGTCCACCCAGGATCGCACCTGAATTATTTTATATAAAGACAATTTTAACGACAATAAAAATCAGTGATAATTTCAAAAAATTAAGATATAAGACCAACTAGCAATCAAAAATAGGTTTAAAAATCCAAAGAATCCAGACCGAAGTCACACGATTAATTAATTAAGTGCCCAAATTAATTAAAGGCATTATTTAATCTTTTAGTCATGATTTTAACAAATTTTGGAAATCATTAATCTCATTATTCGAACCGCATTCAGGGAATACTTTGCCAAAATTTTTATTAATTAGTTAGCAAACAACAATTGACTATTTAGAGAAGACTAATTTGAAATTTTTCAAAAAATTGATTTAAGGATAGGTTTTGTATACCGTAAATGCATTGAAAACTTATATACCCAGTCTACGTTCGATGCTAGTGGATTTAGCTTCGTTTGAAAGATTCAGCGACAGATGTAATATATCGATCCATTTTTCCAAAAAGTATCTATATTTAGATTTGATGCCTCTGACAAGCGCGATAGCCCAAAATATTGAAGAACCTCTAATTGCCAAAGCCAAAAATCGAATTTCGTTTTGGATTTACTGAATTTGAATAGGAAATCATTGTAGTATTGCAAACACAAAGCTATGTGCACAGTTACATTCTATTACTCGTCGAATGAAAATCGAAAAAATCCATCAATCTAGTTATGAGTTATGCGAGCCACCTACACACAAAAAGAATTTTTTACACAGTGGAGTACTACTATAGAAAATTCTGTTCGTTCCATTTCAGTTATCCAATTGTTAAATACTGTTGGCTTCTATATCGATTACGTATTTCTAAAGAAAGATTCATTTTCAAAAATTAATACAAACATTCTGGCTTCTTGAAACTAAAAATTTTCCTAGGGAAAGAAGATGATGCGGGTGTTCTCCAGTTCAAAGCTAGGGGGAATTGAAAGTATTTAAAAAGATCTTATCCAATACGTTCATCTCTGGAGTTCCCACCAGATCAACTATCAGAAAACGTTACTATCTGTAACTTAACAGCTGACTGCAATATTATCATAACTACACAATAATGAAAATTTTAGCAATTTTTGACTTCGCAGCCAAACAATTTTGTATTATTAGACAACCATATTTTTAGCGCAACACAGAAAAATTAATGCTCTAACAGCCCCACAAAAGCACCTGAGCATTGGAGATACGAAGTAGGAGAAGGTAACCCTTACCAAGGGCAGGAACTGAAGGAACCTTGGGGAGGTCGAAATACCTGCAAGCCCGCCCCTCACCGCAATTTGCAGAAGTCGGACATTAAGTTTAGCTGTATACCTGCAAGCCGCTTTTCCATCAGCTGGATCAATATAGCATTGACCATGAACGCAATAAGCTCGACATTTAAAAATTTGACAGCGATCACCAGAGAATTCAGTCGTACATCTGAAAACGCTACATTTTTATTACAGCCGAAAGAAAAATAGTGACGTACTACAAATTTAGCGGGATTAATTTCTAAAATTTCAATACCTCGACCTAACAAAAACTGACTAAGATTAAGTTATTATGTTTTAAGAAAAAACCCTGTAATAGCAATAAACTACTAACTGTTGAAAAATTAACTTGTATAAGTCTTTAAAACAACAAGATAAAATAATAAACATATAGAAAATTTTGGAATAATATGGTACTGGTATTGGTTAAAATTCACCACATACGCTACCTTCTACAATACACCGATGCTGGCTCACAACTTGCTCGCGGGAAAATAACAGTTTACTTCGACATTTTATAGCTTGCTGGTTGTTCGCTAGTAAAGCGACAGTGAATATTGTGGACCAATATTGTAAACATTACCTGCAAACCGGCGTACCGTCGCTAACAATACAACTACCATAGTTTTGACAACGTCCATAGCACAAATCAACTTCACAGTGTGTTCCACCAAAACCGGGCATACATCTATGAAAAATATCACAATTTACTACTAATTGAGTTTTACTAAGTTGAATAATAGTGTAATATAAGGGTATCGACTACCATGGTGCTACAATGCTACAATGTTTGTACATAGAAACGGGGTTCTTTAAAGTCAGTTATGGTTTTCACGATACTTTAGCTATGGAATTCAATAATGCTCAGGACGCTGCTTCCTTGAAGTCCGAACTCCAACAAGTTAAGCTATCATGGAATGACAAAATATTCATTGTATCCGAAATAACTAACTGAGTTAACGATATACCATAATACCATTCGCACAATGTTAAGAGTAGTAACAGTATTCAGCAGCGCACCACACGCTCGATTAAAAACGATTTTTGGAACCAAACTAACTAAGTGTAACGGTACAATCCTTCCTTTTGAAAAGAAATTTGGTAAAGTCAATTCCTAGATCTTACTAAATCGCCCCTACAACATGGTTTTGCTATTCCTTAATAAATACATGGTTTTTCTATTCTTGAATAAATAAATGGTGGGAAATTCTCATGGAACCAAAAAATATATATTTTTGCGTCATTTCGTGTATGATTATTATACGTATTAATGTATGATTATTATGTGTATTATGTCTGTGGTATACGTTGAGAAATTATTTGCGTAAGAAATTTGGTGTATGTAACGATTGTTGTTTTGTATTGATGCCTGTTGGCACTATGTGTTTACATGACAGTAAGCAGGGATAATATATATTGTGAGCTGTTCTAAAACTCTTTACAAAATCCTACAAAACCGGACAGGGGGATGATTTGGCTTATTCGGATTTTATTTCCAAATGCCATAGGGCATGCGTAGATTATCTATATCAAATTTAGGCACAATTGGCCTATCCGTTGAGAAGTTACAGACCTCATCCCTCGGTTATTTCGGGCCATAATAATTTTATTAATTCTTGGGATTATTAAGATTAAGAGAGTTTAAAGCAATTAAAAATTTTAAAATTTGTGTGCCAGGTCTATAGTTTAGGTACCTATCGGATTTGAGTGTAAGCCCTGGGTGCCTTAACTATTACACTTACATTAGCGGAAATGTAAGTGTATTTCTGCTGGATTATCAGTTAGGGATTCCGCGAATTTCGTAAAAACTTATTCTCTAACGCAAAAATTAAAATTTAAGTTTGAGAGAGAACTTCATCATTCTAAGAATTTCTTGGTCTTAACTGTATAAATCGCGGGTTAGAGAATCTTCTAGGTTTCTGATCCGGGATAAAAGTTTAAGTCAGTGCACACTGAGATTAAGTTAGTTTTTTCGCAATCGGTGATCAAACAAGTTGACGCAACCGCTGAAACTTTAGCAATCGGTGTAATCGTAATTGCCGTGTATCGCGTAAGTAAATGTTTGTTTAGATTGTTGTATGACATATTCTATGGTGTAATAAATGATTGGGTGAACCTATGTCTACATACAAACACATATAAGAGGTTATTTCCAGTGGATAAATTGAGGTTTCAAGAAATACATATACCCACTCATCATTAACCAAGCATGAACGTTGTAATTCGACTTTAGTCAACTGTGCAACATAAGAAATCGAACTTTCGCTAGGACTCACGCGGGCTACATAAAGTCGAACTCGTTTTATTGGCCGATATAACACAACCACTTCTTGTGCGAATCGATTAAAATTGAATTGAGTTTTGCGTTGGGAAAAGTCAAAGAAAACCGAACGGGTGTGACATTCCAAATCAAAGATACTTCTAATTTTAGCCATTTTTGTGAGCATTTCTTGAGCAGTTCCTGAATTAATATTTTTCATTATCTGGGGACCGCTGGTCTGCTATAGGTTTGGTTCTGATTCAACGATTTTGTCGCTGCAAATAGTTTGAGCAATAAATTATGGAAAAATTTATTGCTCGTCAATCATCAGCATCAATAACCACTAATTACAGTTGTTTCGGTTCACAATGTGTGATTTAAATAAGATGATGTTACGTTTGTGGCGACGTAGATACCACAAATCTATTAACAGAAACATCACCCTAAAACAGTTTCGCCGAGATTGACGACTGAAGAGTGCCAAAATGTAAACGCCATCTCTTTTCTTTGCTCCATGTCCTTTACGATATATCAAAACTACTAAATAGAAAATTGCACTTTTAGTATCCGCATTATTATGAATAATGTTGACCACAAATTCATAAATGTGACAGTGACACAAACATAACAGTTGGGTCCAGATAATTTTTAAGCTTTCTCTTACCGACACTTGAATCCACGCGTGATCACACCGCTCCATACGCATATGCCACCGTTCTGACACGGTGGACTACATGCTTAAAACAATAATTATTAACGTAGGCAAGTCGGAACCTGAATAAAGGTTGATTTCAGCGACACATTTAAATTTCAGAGAATTATTTGACTTCCACTATTAATCGATTTTCTCAAACTATCAGTGTTGGCGTACCACAGCGAAGCTAATGCATGGATAAGTCGTTAGTAGCACTGTAAGCTTACATTATGCTAAAACTGAATGACACAGTCTCACTAGATTGTGCAAGTGGCATGTGGCAAAAGTGTAGCATTCATTTAGTTTCGTTTACGTCGAAAGATAAGGCTGCTACCATAACCAATTCCGCCAAAAGGGAAATTGTTTAGTACACAGTGCATTGACGCAAAAACTGTTCAACCGTGTGTCACACACCAAACAAAATAATTATGAAATAAGTTTGCTTAAAAAGCTACGTTATCAGTAATTTGAGTAAAACTGCACGTGACACAAGTACTACGTGACACGCTCACACAACTGCTCGTTATCCCGCCACGTTTGTCTTCCTGTTTTTCGACCGCAAATCGCGTAAATGTCTGTACATATCTAGTTCGACACATGCATACAATTCAAGGGTGGTTACGTCTGAATAGAGAAAGAAAAGTTTAATAAAAATTAGCTCACTCGAAAGTAATTGTTCTAAAATACAATTTTATTAATTTTTCGTACAAATTCGAAATTTCGTAAGAGACACACGCACTGGTCAATACTGTTAAGTATTGTAATGATACTGCTAATCATTAACTTACGTCCAATTAATGTATTATTTCCGTTAACCACGTTTGAAGGTACGCGGCAGCTCCCACTGCTATCCGAGCTATTGCCATTATCATCTTGGCTTCCTTTATGGTAGATAAGACTCGGTGGACAGAGGCAAGTATATTCGTTAAAAGCACGCGAAAGGCACACTGCTTCTGGAGGACAAGTTGGTACTGAAATACCCTTCTTGACGCACGAATTGCTGACTGCGAAAACAAGAAAATACGATATAATAGCAATTTATAATGTGAAAGCATTTCGTTAAAAACGTGCAGGTTATACCAAATTTTGTTTTAAATGTTTTCTATAAGCATAGTAATTACTCTTGCTGAATGACAAAGAACTAACTAGTAACACGTAAACGTGGGTGACGGAGGCATGGTGGTTAACAACGGCGTGAATAGTGCATACAGCTTGTGGAATTTCTAACATTTTTGGTAACAATAATAAGAGGAAGACATGAAAACGTCTAGTTATTTATACAGTAGAATGACAATACATCTATCAAGTTGTACCCATCAATGAAATTTAGTCCAAATCGGCCGAGTCATTCAAAAGTTATAACACACTTAATAATTTTTCACTCATTTTTAAGAGACTTTGCTTAATTTTAAGAGAATTTATAAAGGTAAGTAGATCACTCGTATACAGTCTTTTAGAAAACGTGAAGGTACATGTTATGTCAAAAAATGACCGAGATAGCACGAACGGTTGTCGAGATATGATGAACTTAGGTTTCCCTAAGTCAATTTTAAGAGAATTTGCTTAATTTTTAAGGAAAGAGATGAAATACGTCAATCAGCTATATACAGCTGTTTAGAAAACGTGAAAATACATTTTAAGTAAAAAAATCGCCGAAATAGCACGAACGGTTGTCGAGATGCGGTGAAAAAGCTGAAAAAATGGCAAAAATCCCTAAGTTTGAGCAACATTTGCTTAATTTTGAGTACAAAGCAATTTTCGTAGAAAAAAGTGCTCAATGAAAGGGCACTCCGCAAGAGAATATGCAACACGAAGAAAAAAATTTCTAAAATCGGCCCAGGCGTTCAACCTGCAGACCTGTCTGTGACAAACAAAAAAAAAAGTCACAGAGAAAATTGAAATTTTGCGTCTAGTATATTGATATATACTAGTAACACGTAAACGTGGGTGACGGAGGCATGGTGGTTAACAACGGCGTGAATAGTGCATACAGCTTGTGGAATTTCTAACATTTTTGGTAACAATAATAAGAGGAAGCAATGAAAACTTCTAGTTATTTATACAGTAGAATGACAATACATCTATCAAGTTGTACCCATCAATGAAATTTAGTCCAAATCGGCCGAGTCATTCAAAAGTTATAACACACTTAATAATTTTTCACTCATTTTTAAGAGAAATTATAAAGGTAAGTAGATCACTCGTATACAGTCTTTTAGAAAACGTGAAGGTACATGTTATGTCAAAATGACCGAGATAGCACGAACGGTTGTCGAGATATGATGAACTTAGGTTTCCCTAAGTCAATTTTAAGAGAATTTGCTTAATTTTTAAGGAAAGAGATGAAATACGTCAATCAGCTATATACAGCTGTTTAGAAAACGTGAAAATACATTTTATGTAAAAAAATCGCCGAAATAGCACGAACGGTTGTCGAGATGCGGTGAAAAAGCTGAAAAAATGGCAAAAATCCCTAAGTTTGAGCAACATTTACCTAATTTTGAGTACAAAGCAATTTTCGTAGAAAAAAGTGCTCAATGAAAGGGCACTCCGCAAGAGAATATGCAACACGAAGAAAAAAAATTTCTAAAATCGGCCCAGGCGTTCAACCTGCAGACCTGTCTGTGACAAACAAAAAAAGTCACAGAGAAAATTGAAATTTTGCGTCTAGTATATTGATATATATAAAGTTAAATGTACGCCTCCGGCTGCGACTCGCCACCTTCGGTGGCTCGTCTTGCCTCCGTCAATAAAGTTAAATGTACGCCTCCGGCTGCGACTCGCCACCTTCGGTGGCTCGTCTTGCCTCCGTCAATTATACGAATATTATGTATAACCAAGAGTCGATGATAGTCGACAAGAGGAATAACATAGCATAGTTTGACAATAGTAATATGGTACGATAACACACCAAAAGCTGCCCGACTAAGTAACTATTCGAGTTTTAGAAATAGATGCTTCAATATTGGGCCTATAGGGTTTCAATGTTTTGTACGGCTTTGAAAATGTGTTCTGAAAATGCAAGTGATGCTCCAACGTTTGCCATTAAGATAGACTACGTGTCAAGAACTGAATTATACATATATGACAAATGTTAACGATAAATCTCACTATGATCCAGTTGAGAAACTGGTCGGGACGTATTCTGCCGTGCTACATTTCCTGATTACAGAGACAAATATTTGGAATAACTACAGTACCGTCGCAGAAATGACCGTTGCATTTCGAACGAGTGGCTCGCTCCAGATTTCGGAACTATTTGAATTAATAGTAAAGTCTATTACTAGCACTATATTTAATAAAATCCACACAGACAGCAACATACAGCAAAACCGGCTTGTCTTAAATTCAAAATATATGTATTCCCGGAAGAATTTTATTAAAATTATATGTATGCTGTAACATATATTTGGACACCGTACGAAAATTTAAGCCAAATCTACTCAGTTATTACCAAGCTACAGCCGATTAGTGCAACGAAAAAATAAACAACGCGATATCAGCATTTTGATTTTGTTTTGAGTTAAAATAACAGTTTTGTCGTTTTTCATATTGAAAATCGCCATTACAGTGGCATGAACACAGTTAGTACCTAATGTCATGTGCTGAAAACCTTAAGCAGAAGCGGTTAACTTATTATAAAGTTGTTTCATTTCAAGGTAACTAAATTTGTGTTGATTATGGCTTGAAAAATAAGATTATTCCATCTCTTTATGCGAACCGATGGAGGTGCATGCAAGTATATGCTTTTACCCGTTGAAGAAAACGCATCACGAACAAGAAGGATTTAGCCACATTACCAATCCGTTCAGGTTCTATAGTCGTTGCAACGAAATTATTATTTTAGTATCCAGGCATGACTTGTTGTCTTTGTCCATGAACTGACTTGTGCGAAAAGTGACATCATCTCCCTAACTAATCGACTGTCTGTTACTAAATAAAGTTTTTGTACATATTATATGACAATTGGGTACGCCTGATGCAGCGCTCTATTTTTACGAAAATAACAGTAAGCAGTCTGTGGCTTATTCAGTGAGTACAATGAATGTACATAGTATCTATCAAATGCCAAAGTTTCACCAGGGGTTTTTGAGACTTTTCCAAGTTGAAAGAATGAACGGACCTTATAAAACGTGGTGTCCCCGGTTGAAGCTTATGACGAAGGTTTTAATTTCCACTGTAAAGCTAAAATGTCATTAAGTCACGTTAAAATTAATAAAAAATCCTCAGGGTCTTAGCAGGGTTCCTGGAAATTATTATTATTTTGCGTTGTGCTTTAAAAAGCATTGCAATATTTTTTGATTTATATCCGCCTCACTACCTCTTCACCCCGCTGAACTTGGAGGTGTGCAGTTCAAGCTCATTGGAAAAAATTTCATCAAATGAAGATACTCGACTTACATACTTTCGAATAAAGGGGCACATTTGCAATTAATAGCTCATAAGTAACCTACCGAGTATGTTCAACGGTGATAAGACAATGCGACTTACTTGTGAGCCAAGGATGCTTCAAATCATGATGGATCACAAGCGCAGCACTATGTCCATGCAGATGTAACAATACTTTCTCGGTAATGCTACCATTTGCACTTGAAATCTTTTGTTTTCTGCCTTCGCTAGCACCGTTTGGAGCAAACCGTCGGCGATCGGATCCAATAATTCGTTTGCGATTCATATCAAATATATACCTACCAGCGTCGATTTCAGAATGCGGCGATCGGTGTTGTATAATCTGCGCACCCTTTGTTCGCTTTGACTTGTAGGATCCCGTATGGCCATTATCTTTTTGATCATCTTTTTGCTCGTCACCATGAGTGACTACTATTTTCCCAGTAAATTTGTCTAACTTGGCGATATTTGAACTGATTCCGAAGCTATCGTTGCCACTTGAGGCAGCGTAGGTTGAGTAATAGATAAAGTTTTCAAACACATCAATGAACATTGCTTTTCCTTCTGCTGTAAATGGAAAAACAGATTATTACAAAAATGGCTAACTGTCTGAAACATTATTCGTTATTGATAGACTGTCGCGCGCGTAATTGCAAGAAAACATAAGAAAGTTTTATACCACGCACTCTTAGGAGGATTGATTTTAAAAAAAAGTGACTCAACAAATGAAGCGTTTCACGTTTATATTTCTTCGAGGACGTGTAATGTTAAGTTATCATACAAACTATTATATTCCCATGAAAAAATGTCGCGGTTGCATTTTCAGGAATACCAGTAAGGTATTTCTGATAGACAATACTACAAGAAGCTCATTTGCGCGACTATTCTCTCATTAAACAATGTCTTCGATGCAAAGTATTTATATTATTCGTTAGAACCAAAATGAACTAATATTAAATATAATTATTTATTAGACTTTTATCTTCCACAATGTCTCGAACAAATTAATAATAATTACTATAACTATTGTTCATACATATACTAATTTTCTTTCAAAATCAGACCAGCGTCATCGTTTAACAAGCTCTCTTCTGTACATTTTCCCGTCAAAAACAAACCGGTTATGAAGTTTTTAATTTTAATACTCGCCTTAATTATGGTATGCAAAAACGCTATGGTACGGTGTGTCAAATTTTGGTGAAATTTGTGTCTGCTGCGATCGATGACGACAACTTCTACTGATTTCAATATGCCTGTACGGTATAAAATCTGCCCAACGATCAAAGTGTAAGAGATGATTTCAAAATAATTGTTCTTGATATTATTATTCAAAGTATACAATGTCAATTTAAAAAAATTGGGCAAGACAGTAAAATTTTGACAGTGGACACATTATTTATTGAATACAACGTAAGAAAGGCACAATATTGTACAAAGGAGTAATTCTGGAAACGAAATAAAGATTAAAAAACAGTATTTATTAAGAAGTTGTTTTCCCATAACAGAGAAGCTCATCAGTTATTTGCGACTGTCTGGCTGTACCGTATCATTTTACAGCCACTAGAAATATTAACAATTCTATACACTCCGAAAATCTAATCTCGGTATCCATAAAAATATAAAGTAAAAAATACTCGCCCCATGAAAAAGCTCGAACAGTATGTCGATCCCGTCCATAGACATTTATCGTTTCGATGCGGCCCATTTTTGGATCAGCCCAATACAGGCGATCGTTGGCGTGATCGACACATAGTCCGGTTGGCCAAACAATATCGCTATTGATCGCAATATACCGATTCGTGCCGTCTAACGAGGCTCGTTCAATTTTCGCGTGAACGCCGGCGTCAGTCCAAAATACAAAACTAAAACCCAAATGGTACAAAAAAACAGAAAAATGACTTATTTACTTGCATATATTCATTGTCCAGTTGTAATGCACTAATCGCTAAAAGCGACCGACCTTACCTATCGATCTAAATACTAAGGTTTAACCAAAATTTGTCCAACGACGAGTGTTCACATTTAAATGCAAACGAGTGGATGAAGATCTGTAAGTCAACAGCGCAAAAAGAAATTTCAAAAACCGGTTTCTTATAACATTTGAACAGCTGAAATCAGAACCTGCGAAGTGATACGATCTAGGGCCTTCCACTCTGTAGTTCAACATTCAAGTTCTGGCCTTTCTATAGTGGGAGACCCTCCCACTTTCCAAATCCCCCAATGTTCGTGAGAATTTTCCCCATGGCTAACTACCCCACTCTGTTGAAGTCCCTTGTTCAACGAAATCCAAAATTTTTTAAAATCTCAATATGTCTTTTGTATGCAAAATGTTTCTAAACATTAATTACTACTATTTCTAATGGTAAAATTCAGTTTTAAAGCCTGAAAATACTTGTACGAAAGTAAAGTTACATGTGAATATGGAATTATTAAGCATTTTTAAACAAAATTTTATGCTATCCTTGAAATTCCTCCGAGAAGGAACGTGGGGACTCCTGAAGTACCCCTGCCACTTTTTGGAAGCGTGCGGAAGGGTCAGAAGTCATTATACTTTGAATACCACTCAGAAAAAACAAAACCATGATTAAAGAAAAATTATCTTACTTATGCTTTGGACTAACAGCAACAGCAAACGGATGTTGAAGATTGTTGGCGGCAATCATAAAACGTTTACGTCCATCCAATGTTGCCATTTCGATTACCTTCTGACTGGCGTCAGCCCAATAAAACGTTTCGTGGAGCCAATCAATCGAAATTCCCAGCGGTGTATCGACAAGCCAAACCTGAACAAAATCATTAGTGACAAATTTGAGATATAATTGAGTTAGCGCAGCATGTGCACACGCAGTCTAACACTGAAATTGAAAGGCTCACCTTGGTCTGACCAAATCATGCCTATAACACATTACACGTGTGGCTTACTTGCGCCTAGATTTTTGCGCCAAGTCACGTACTTCATATTCTGCTATGTAACGAGATAAACATGTTTTAAATATTCTTTTGTTGCGTTGGCATACTAACAAAAAACTACACTAAACATATTTCAAGCAAATAATTTTATGCTCTACAAAATAGGCCTATGTTCAAAATCTTGAAAATAAGATCCGTCTTTCTGGCTTTTCACGGCAGAATTATTTATTTTCAAACCGACCAGCCGTAACCAATGTATATTTTGTAGCAACAATGCCGTCTGATAAATTTTATAATTACTTTCTATGTTTACGAAAACTCAGAATAAAATACCACAGCATTCATATTTTGTAATGACAGAATGACCACACATTCTAGTCTCCAATGAAGATACTCTAAGTTTGTTTACTGGTGCAGTAAATTAGTATGGACCGGCTGCTTTTCTTTTAGCTTACAATAATGTTTCAACAATCAATAAGTCTGGCCTGTCCACAGTGGGCGGACCGCACTTTCTAAATCTCCATATTTTCGAGAGATTTCCCCCATATTGGTCCCTCTACTCGGCCGAAATCCCCATGTTCACCTAAAAGCAAAAATTTTTGAAGTCTCAAAATTAAAGTTTTTAAACATTATTTACCACTATTTCCAATGCAAATACGTACAAGTCCAACATAAAACTCTGAACCACTACCAACTTGAAGAGATGAACACTCAAAATAGTCGATCTAAGTCTAGGCTTGTCCAGCCTGTATAACCTGTTTCATTTTGATTCTGATTATATGTCTATACGATGTGTCCCTTATGTAATCAACCAACGGAATGTAAATATTGTCAAAATACTTAAAACAATAAATGCAATACAAACAATGCTATAAACTTGTTGTGGCACAGCGAGTTAACATACCACCGTTTGAGGCCCATCATTCAACTCGTTTATTTGTTCGGTCGTCTTTTCAGTGACGGACCGAGAATCAAATTTCGGCATCAAGGCAATGCGCTGAATTAGGTGGCTGTATGGATCGGTCCAATAAAGATAAGTCGTGCCTACAATAAAAATCACAATGGACTAGTTTATCACAGATAAACATCAATTACTAGCTGCAGAACATAAATATATAACATAATTAAAATAGTAATAATTTATCATAGTACAAATATGTTCAATATTATTGAGCGGAGCGAGGCGAAACCAGCGAAGCGTTTTTATTTTCTGTGTGGGAGTAAAAAGGTCGATGTCCGTCCGTTCTTTCGTTCGGTCCGACGGATCTCAAGAACCACTCAACCGATTTAAAAAAATTTTTTTGTTTGAAAGCCTATCATGTCAGAGTGTGCACCTGATATTTGGGATTAAAAAATTATCAGTGGTTAATTAGTAATTAGCTAATTAGTTAAGCTTATGCAGCTAAAATAGAGAATTTTGCAATATTTGTGTTATTTATTGAAATAGAATCGTTTCGACCAAACCATTATAGGCTTTTTGGGTCGAAGAATTCAAATATAATATTTTTACCAATGATAAAGCCCTATGCAATGTAGTTACAAGAACATAAAAATTGAGTACATTCGTAATACCACAGCCCACGCTCCGCTCACAAATGTAGTTCCACTACCGACTAGTATAGCATAATAACAATAGATTCACAAAGATAACTGAACTCAAATAGTGCAACGTGTCTCTTCTGCCTTCTCCCGTGACCAAATTTATCTGATTTATTATTTAAAAGCTTATCTAAATTTATTGTTATGTAAGATCAATGATAATAATAATATTAAAAGTAAAGTTTCAGTTAGTAACCGAAATGTCCCTACACTCGTTTACGTTTGCGTTAAACACGGCCCGTTTACAATAAGACTGTTGTTAGCGAACCTCGATGCTTAATTATATCGACTGAATGCGATCGCATTTGAGCAATTTTAAATTCGCGAAGATCATGACCGGTATGAGCGTTCATTTCAACAAGCAACTCTGGTGTGGAAACAACAATAACAGGCGGCAACTCTAAAACAAAATAATAACAAATAGTGTGCATTTAAAAGTTTTGTTGGCTGTTGAAGTTCAACTTTTAGAAAACATTTAAAACGTAAATATTGATATGTGAAATTGTAAATTAATAACGCTAGGGGAATAGGGACAGACATACATTGTGGTCCCAGAAAGAATATCTGAAAACTATGTATAGCACAAATATACGACCCAAAGCTAAAATAGTACTGTCTGCATGGGACTTTAATCCAACAATAATTTAGAAAAAAATCCCTTAATAGTTCATAATAAAATTTCAATCAAAAGATAACAAGTTAAAGTTCCCTTAAAGAGAATTAAAACGGAACCCTGATTGTGTTGCTTCGAACAGCTATTGTCGACCATTTACTGCGACAGTAATTACACGTTTCAACAATTTATCCTCTGGGCTTAATCACATGCATCGACTGAGCGCAAAAGTATTTTTGTAATTTTGCGAAGATCTCAAGCTCCTAGAGCGTTTATTTTCGCAGGCAGCTTGACAGGGTAAACATCACCACCAACAACAAAACGGAGAACTCTATAATAAATACTCATTATTGTTGAGAGCACTTTTGATGAAAAACTAAATTACATGTCAAGAATTAGCACTTTTCGAAGCGACAGCAGTACTATACAAAATGATTTGGAAAACATCGAACCAATTATTATTGATCGGATCATACACAAGGAGCTCAGACAACACTTCAGTAAATATCAAGACCAGCGTAATTATAGAATGTGCAGTCCCTGCCTGATATGTTTGTCGAGTTCGAACGCACAGGCTTTGAGTGGATCACGAACACTTCTCCAGCACATTTCGAAGAAAATTTTTTTTTCGGTAGCATTTCGAACGGGTCCGAATACGTTTCGAACAACATCATTTTGTCATATTAACAGATTATTTTTTGGTTTTGTTCATTTATAAGTTCTATTGGATTAGCTGACCACTTCCGAATAGTTTTCGAGCGAACGCGGCCATTTCTGGTAAGGACTGTGGATGGATATTATTAGGCAATATACTAAATAACAATGACAAGCTAGATGACACGAAACTGTTACTTAGTGAACTTGGAGTACTCTTAGTTAATGCGTAGTGTTGCACATTTGTTCTGCTTCGACAATGTGGCAAAGTATTCTCTTACTCTTAATGCTTAGACAATGTGACACAAAGCCGTTGCTTGATGATGCGGTACAAATTTATTACTTAAATATTGTTCAAAGTGGTTGTACTCTTTAAATGACGCAACACAACATATCTGCGTAGACAATTTAAACAAAATCATATAACTAGCCTCAGAAGCTACATATGCTGCACTAACTTTCAGCTTTACATCTAAGGCGACGTTTTGCAGTATTCTCATCGGTCAGTCGTAAGGCAACAAATCCAGGCTCACATTCACACTTATACTGGCTACGAAAACCCGTATGGCGTCCAGATATTAGTAGGAATCGCTCCTGGTTGATGCATCGTTGAGGGCAATTGCCGTAAATGAAACATGGATCAAGCTCTGTAAAGCAATAAACAATACTCTGAGATTCCCAAGCACGACACCTAAATGGCGATACCGTTGAAATTATCCCCGCGCAAAACACTGAGTTCAAATTGTTGCATAAAGAGCAAAAAATGGTACCAGCATCGAGTATAACACTCTTCAATATTATTATATAGCTTGGCTTTGAATGTTGCCATTTATCTTGCCAACAGCCCCTGCTTCCCATAAACTAACACAATGTTACAAGAACGGAACCATGGTCTGACCTCTGCATTATGGAGGGATCGCCCCCAATCGGCCATTCCTGTAACTCATTCGCCAAAAATTTCCCGCGTGCGCTTGCTTTTCGGCCAAAGGCAACACATTTTAGTTTTTAGTTTCAAAAGAGATTTTAGTTTGTAATTTTAGAAATTTCTATCTCCAATGAGAATCTTTTTAGAGCATAGTGAACGTGCGGCCAGAAATTTGGAGAATACTGCAGTCATTATGACTTATTTTTGGTCACCAGTTGCAGTACACTTAGCAAGCAAATTCGTTGCAATTAACTACTGGCGTGACATGACAAACATAGAACATTCTCTGCAATAGCATCGAATGAAAAAATGCGTGAAACGACTCACCGCAATTAAATTCGTCAGAGTTGTCACCACAGTCGTCGAACATATCACACCGGAATTTCGTTAAAACCATACGGCCATTAGCACACGCAAACAGCCGATTACGTAAACCATCCGACGGACCTAAGTGATGAAAACAGCAAATAGTATTAAGCACCAGAAATACATTACTCGCCAGAAGTCAGTGCTGTTCTTTCGAGGTTTGTTGGATGTACTCTTAAAAATACAAATTTCGTTGCAAAAGTTTTCATATTTTTTTCGAGATCTGTTCGAAATATTTAGCGTGCTTTTATGAAATTTGTTCGAACGTAGTTCAAAGTTTGCTCAAGGCTCGTTCGTGAATTTTGCTCGGCTTCTGTTCAATTTTTCTCCGTTCGAAACTCAACAGTCATTTCTGGCGAGAACTATCATTTTTCACAGTGACCAAAGAGCGCAAAAACCGAATGTCTAACGAACAGCGGTCACTGGTGGCAGCTAATATAGTTAGTAATCGATGTGTCCCAAGGTGTCTTTTAGGTATTTTACTGGGTATTTACCCAATGAAATTTGAAAATACCCAAAAAATACCCACTGTTTTGCACATAGGTCTCGAAAAAATAACATATTTTTTACTCGCTTCTTCGTATTTTAATCACAAACTTATCCATATTATGATATTCATTGCAAAAAATGTTAAATTTGCTGTATACCTCTTGACATAAAAATTGTAGTACTTAATAATGAATTATTTTAAATGGATTATTCACTATTAAAAATATCCTTTATGGTGTACCTAAAATATTCAAGTTAAAGCGTAAGTTATTATCAGAAATATTGTAAAAACACCCTATACTGACCTATAACTAGTGTAGAAAAATTTTACCCAACTTCTTCTGAAACTACCCAGCTAAAATCGAAAATACCCAGCGAAATACCCAGATTCAAATTTGAAAAAAATCCGTGATGTGTCCAATTATAGTTCAGCGGAACACCAGCTTTTGTCCCGAATATTAGATTTTTAAATCACTTAGAAAGTGAACCGAAACCTGCAAAAATAACTAATGCCAGAACATTTGGGATTACAACCAACAATTGGTATAAAACGAAAATAATTGAATGTCTGTTATTCCGACTGCCCGGAAATCAGAAATAAATTCCAAATCAAGACGAATTTGTCCATTTTTGTGGGACAAATCCATAGAAGATCGCACTCGGTAAAATTTACGAATATAAAGAAGTTAGACACTACACTCAAACTAGGCTACGCATTAAACTGTATGTCCAAATATCAATTTTAAATTCTTACAAGCATGCCTGAGCTCATGTTGTTGAGCAAATGACATAGCACCATTGTCATGATGAGCGACGGCTGCGTTGTACAGAATACTGTCATAAACGGTTGCCAAAGGATTGCTCAATCTGGACGCCACTCGGTCGGGACTGTTGAGGACGTCAAAGTTTTCGTCGGCACCGTCCGGACAATTGATTATGTTATCGCACCAAAGTGGCTCCGGAATACAAGTGTCGGCCAGGCCAGAGCATTTTCTGTAGTGTAGCGGACATTTATGGTGTTCTGAAAAAATAAATTTATAAATTATTACAATGAAAATGAATTGTTAATACTAGTAAACGTAATAAATTACAAAAAGTGAGCGGAGCAACAGGTAAAGTATTTGGTATCTTATTTGTGTGTATATGTGCTTCAACTATTTAATCAATTTATATTAAGTATCACGTTTTAGGCAATTGATGTTATATCCACCATACAAAAAGTTCGCTAGCTAAAAAATTAGCTAATTAGTGACATCAACTAATTAGCTAATTAATTACCTAATTAGCACATATGATAAAATCATAGAGCTTTAAAAGCCACATATTGATAATCAGCGACATCGAAAACCCCCGAGCGCAACATATTAGCAATTTTGAAGTGATTTGAAAATTTGCATAAAATTACCTAGTTAAGCGTTTTGGCCTATTAGCAATATGTAAATGAACCAAGTACAACACAT
>JASANE010010573.1:0-11681 GCA_030248225.1 Trileptium ribeirensis
CCACCCTTGAGGTTACGATAGCCGGGGTCGTATGGGCATGGTGTTAGGAAGTTGCGCCATGCAGCTGCGTCACCGGTTATTACACATACTCAGCAAGATTCAGCTATTCTGGTCCTTGTATACTCTGTAAAATAAGTATCCTGTATCGCCCTCGTAAATACAACAAATAACTTCTTTATTTTATCTTCGCTAAAAATGTCAGTTACCCAATGTTTTCACTATATATCCAGGGTGCTATTTATATACGTTATGTAACTTAATTCAACAGGAAAATTGTATCACAAGATAATTTTAAAATAGCAAGGGGAGCAGTGTACGATTTGGTATACGAGTCTGAACTGACCTATAAGTCGTATCGAAATTATGAAATTACAGTATTTTCCAGAAATAAAAGCGGTTCGTTCGACGTGGGTTGATGTTAGAAAAATTTTTGAATTTTCTGAAACTTGTAAATTTATAAAGCACATAGTATGTTTTTAGTAGTTCGAAAATATTCAATACTTTTGTTCAAGAAAGAGAAATTTTCTGGTTTCTGTTCGACATCCTAACATACACGCTATAAGTTCCTACCGGCATACTACAATAACTCGAGTATATATTAATGGGGTGACTTAGGTGAAAAGGAAGCCGAGCAGGGCCAATTTATAAGCAACTTCTTTGCACTAAGCTATGAAACGGCAAATGAAATACACACCAAGCTATAAGTTTTGGACCTTTAGCATTCGAACACAATATTTCGTGATGATGTAAACTAAACTAATATCCATTTGCACGGGGACGGCATAAAGTCTAGTAGGATATATGAACAAATTTCGCTTGTTCGCTGTTGCAAAAAAAAACAAAACATAGTAATACCAAACTGTCTAAACTTTATTTGTGTCATGCATCGAATCCTGACGTTCGTTGTAATGCTTGGGTAAACAGTGGACAATAAATCGCGATGCAACGAGCCGGTTTTTTTATGGAAACTCGGATTTCTCGCAAATATTCCACAATCAACATGGGACGTTACTGTTTTCTACTAAAAGTCTCGGTATCGAAGTTGGACCAGGGAAAGCGTCGCGTTTTAGAAAGAGGGCGGCAATAAAGGTCACCACTGAAGAAATATAGTATATTCCATTTTACGCCGCTAATCTGGCAATACTGCATAGTGAATCTATACAGGGACGGTGCCTATCGGACCGGCCCCTGTGGAATAAAGTTTCATTAATAATTCCAATAGTAAGTTATTTGTTTAGCGAAGATGACAGACTACGTCTCTGTAACCGTTAACCACCCCTAGGTTTAAAGTTTTCTCTGGTTTACTCAAGGATATCTATAATTCATTACATTAAATTATTACACCATGCATGAAGGTAAGTTGCAAAAATTTATGCAACGTACATCATCCCAAACTTTATAGACGCCAAAATGCTTCATAACACGACCTAATAGAATGATCGACTATTACAAACAGCCTACTGCATAATCAATTATTGATATTTTTAATGGCTATATACATTTTTAATTCGCGGCAATATTTTATTCGTTCAATATATCCCAAGCAGCATCATCCCATGACGATAATTGGTTCTTCTTGTTTACGGTGGATTTTGAAACAGCATTTGGCTTAGAAGCACCTGCTTTCCAAAATCAATCAACGATGAATTTCTGTCCACAACAGACGCTGTAGCACGCGATTTGTTTGGTACATTCGTAGTTTGGTTACACCAATTGTTGTCCATGGACGTGCCTTTCTTCATTGAAACAGTATCTTCCAAAGCATTGTAATTTCCTTTACGTGTGGTCGATTCGGAAAAGTGGTTACTTGACACGTCACTAAAGTGCAACAGTACAACGTTAATTGTTAAAAAACTAAAACGTTTAGTGAACTAGGAAACATCGGTATTGCTCCATTATATTGCAAAATGAGCCATCTCCTACAAAATCCATTAAAATAATACGAAATAATGAGCGACGCAAGCCTGCTAATGATGCAGCTTCAATGATTTTTATTTGGCGAAAACACTACGAAATTACGCAGTAAAAAATCACGGTTGCTGCTCGACGAACTAGGACAATATGAAATATGATAACTATTTATAAAAATGTTCAAATTTATAGAAATCTATAAAAATAGAAAGCTATAATTGAAATAGGCTAACTACAGTAACTAACCTGTTTTGATAACTATGTGTGACATAATTTAAATCCTCCCACGCCATATTGTCTTGCCCGGTATTTTCAGGGCCTTTGGTTTTCCTGTAACCAGTAATAACTGAAGACAGTTTAGCATAACAATGTGAAAATAAACTGAACACAGTAAAGATCAAATATAAAAAGATGGCGAAAGAGACCACACTTGATTAATGATGAGTACCTAATTGGTCACAAAGAATAAGCAATCGTGCACATATATCGACTACGGTTTCGTATAAACATGCTAACTCAGCCTAGCATGAAAATTTTCATCAGAGTCCTGTCATTTAGTACGTTTGCGTGTAATCATAAAAAATCTCGCAATACGTTCATATTAACCTTAAACGTTTTCTGTTGTTGTACTCATTGAAGCATAAGTCTGTTTTGAAATATACGGGCCATATATTTCAACACGAAGAAAAACAGTTAAGTATTAGCTTCCAATCTATGAATCAATCCTGTTCGAATGTAAAGTAATGTACTATACGTAGCATGCAGATCCTCTTATTTAACTTTTCAGTTCAAATAGGCGGACGTATCACATGCATAAAATCTTACAAAACCTAAGCCTTCGTAAAGCCAAAATCCCAAGAATTACTATTGCAATGGTAACACAATAATGTACCACCAGAGTTCAAGCGAATTAAAATATTTTCCTTAACACTTACTGTTTTTGCCCGAAATACTATATTTATTATGACTTTGTCTTACAGATAGGTCTTTTAACTTTAGGTCGATCTAGAAACTACATTGCAGAGATCGATTCTCTGCACAACTTGGACAATGCCCTGGCAAGTCCAAACCTCGGAAATTATAGCCGGAGGGCCTGAGCCGCGGGGCACCCCAGTTCACCTGCCGGGGGGTGCCGGATTTTGCCGGGGGGCCAATTTTTTTGCCGTATTTGGTCTCGTTTAGACGTTTATTTTTCTCAAAAGGGGCTTTCAACTGGGAAGTACGCGAATTTTGCCGGGGGTAGGAGCCGAGGGGTACCTCCGTTTTAGGGGGGGGGGCAGCCGAAAATACCGGGGCCCCCACTTTGGACTAGCCAGATGCACGATATCTAGAGCTAGGACGAACTCAGCTAGCAAGATGCGAGAAAAGAGAATCGTTGGTCCATATGGTTATATTGAAGCACGCTTCTGACGTCACTGTACGATTTAATATCACTAATTATTATTTATAAACAGTGACTTAAACAAAAGCAAAAATTCATTCTTCTGCAGTAGATAGCATATAGTATGTACAACATCTGGCTTCTCCTAATTTGAAATGGGAGGCCATGGCATTTTCCTGTACCGACAGTTTGACAGAAATAAGTGTTCATCTTGCCAAATTTTTTGCTTCCGGCGGTACAAACAACCCAGCTGACATAAAATTAACGTTTTTAAAAATTCAGTCTGAAGTTATAAATTCGTTTTAAGACTGAATTACAAAAAATTTTTAGATTTCGGCGTTGTGTCCTCATGTTATATCCGGCTTGCCAAGGTTCCGAACCAGAAAGGACACACTTTTCCTGTCTTTTTGATACGACGTATACACTCAAATGAGTTCAAATTTTTTTGTATGAAATTGTTCGAGAACTGTTCACTCGAAGCCTGTTCGTTTCAAAACCCGAGTCATATCTGGAAGGAACTCTAACAGAAAAACAGTATATAAATTCAATCAGCAGACTAGATTTGCCTGCAAAACTTAAGAAATGTTAAGGTTGTAGGCAATAGTTGCGTCATAAAGACTAAACTACAGTATCAGCCAGCAGCCATGCTTCGGAATGTCTTAACATCTTCAGTAATACCCTGAAATTTTCATGTTCTTATAGTTGGCCCTGACGTGCGGAAAACCTGTTTGGGTTAATTTTAAAAACTTGTGTCCTATCTAAGCTAACTTAACAGCAATATGTAAAAATCCGAGTTGTACTTGAACTGATCATGATTCGCAACAAAAATAAATTATGTGTGGTGCAGGATTACGATTGTGTCACTATGACAAAGCTGCAAAACTATTAACACTTACTTATTATTGAATGTCCCATTTTTTAAAAATAAAAAAATTTTATCTGTTTTGCGTGCAAGACTTAATGTTAAGGTTGTAGGTAATAGTTGCGTCATAAAAGACCAAACTACAGTCTCAGCCAGCAGCCATGATTGTAAATCACTAGAAGGCTGGGGATTTTTTATTTCAGAAGTCCTAATTTATTTTCCATAACATCCTGAACTATTTCCATGTGCTTTTAGTTTTCCCTGGCGTGTGTAAAACCTCTCCAAGGCAATTTTTTAAATCCTGTGTCCTATCTATACAAACTTAATAACAATATGTAAGAATCTGCCTTGTACTTGGACTAATCATGATTCGTAAAAAATTATCTGCGGTGCGAGATTACGATTGTGTCACTGCGACAAATATGCAAAACTATCAACAGTTAATTATTATTGAACGTCGGCATTTTTAAAAAATAAAAAGCTTTATAACATTAATTAATTGTTCTATCGACAATTTAAATTCCTGCTACCAGCGTAAAAATAGCACACACATGCCTGGTGTTATCCACGGCTAATTTAAAAATTTTCAAAAAATGCCTTGATAACAGATCACAAATATCACAAACAGTAATCACAAAAATATACTTAATAATTACATAAGCAATATTTTTTGATAAATCACAATTGCATACTTACTGGAAACCACCACCGCCGATAAGACTGGAATTTTCTGATGGGTTCAGTTCCCCACTTCTGGGAGCGACACCGGTATTGCCAGCGAACAAGGATTTAATGTTGCCAAGGTTTTGCCAACTATTGTACCCTACATCAGCAGCCTGCAAGTTTGTATTAAAGTACTTTAGACAAATATCATTGCATAGTGAAATACGGCATTGGGGTATAGTCATGTACAATAATAAGTGCATAAAAACGAACGCCTTACTCGAACGAACGTTCTTTTAAATACGAACGCGAAACACGAACGAACGTAAACGCAAACAAACGTTAGATCGTTCGTTTAGAAACGAACGTAAACGCAAACGAATTTTACGTTCGTTTATGAACAAACATAACGCAAATGAACGTTGCATCGTTCGTTTATATACGGACGTTGTTGGGCTCTTGTGCACTTATTTTTGCGACACAGCCATTTGCAAACGAGCTAAACGGAAAATTGGCGACACTAAAACGCAAGTTTTATTGATATTTAGTTGATTATGTTCATAAATTATTACTGTGATGTAATTTTTTCGTTGTTACCAAGTATTCTCGGAACTAATTTTATCGAGGTTGATTAATCTTTGATAAATACAACTAATTCTTTGTTCGTACTTATATGATATATTATATAAGCAACGCTTAAAAACGGCGCCTCTGAAAGCCGTAGTACAATAACATTTTCTTCTTACTAATCCGAGAAGTCCAGGTCCCTGTTGCATTTCGATTAATCATGAATAATAAAAAGGCGACCAAAGAAAACCGCTTAGAAAGAAGATCAAAAACTAGTTTTCGCAATAAACAAATCTATCGATAAAACCAATGTAGTATATATATATTATCTTCAATATTCGAGTAGTGTTCACTTGGCAACTTGGGTGTAACGGATATATATAAATATGTTCTCTAGCATAAGTTGACCACAAGAAAACCGAACTTGAAACTGATAGCAAGCTGCACACAGTGACAAAACAAATCATTGGAACGATGTATGTACGTCTGGCTGCATCCTCAAATTAAGCCTCCTACAAAGCCTATAATGTTAGTAACCAGAATAATTTTATATAAGGTTATTCGCGAAGGACTGCATTTACTTCTGAGCTTGCCTGAATTTGAATCTGGTAAAACCCGGTTAAGGCTTGCTTTGAATGAAAGTACAGTTTTTATGATCTGTTAGTGCCATGGAATGATTATAATATAGAAATTGCTTATATACAAACCTTATTCGTAAACGAAGACAACGTGGACCCAAATTCGTTAAAAAATGTTATTGTACTACGGCTTTCAGAGGCGCCGTTTTTAAGCGTTGCTTATATAATATATCATATAAGTACGAACAAAGAATTAGTTGTATTTATCAAAGATTAATCAACCTCGATAAAATTAGTTCCGAGAATACTTGGTAACAACGAAAAAATTACATCACAGTAATAAAAACTATGAACATAATCAACTAAATATCAATAAAACTTGCGTTTTAGTGTCGCCAATTTTCCGTTTAGCTCGTTTGCAAATGGCTGTGTCGCAAAAATAAGTGCACAACCAACAACGTCCGTATATAAACGAACGATGCAACGTTCATTTGCGTTATGTTTGTTCATAAACGAAATTTAAAATTCGTTTGCGTTTACGTTCGTTTCTAAACGAACGATCTAACGTTTGTTGCGTTTAGGTTGGTTAGTATTTCACGTTCGTATTTAAAAAGAACGTTCGTTATCATTTCGTTTTTATGCACTTATTATTGTACATGACTATACCCCAATGCCGTATTTTCTCACTATGCAAAATGATATTTGTCTAAAGTACTTTAATACAAACTTGCAGGCTGCTGATGTAGTACAATAGTTTGGCAAAACCTTGGCAACAGTAAATCCTTGTTCGCTGGCAATACCGGTGTCTCTCCCAGAAGTGGGGAACTGAACCCATCAGAAAAAATTCCAGGTCTCACTATGGGCGGTGGTGGTTTCCAGTAAGTATGCAATTGTGATTTATCAAAAAATATTGCTTATGTAATTATTAAGTATATTTTTGTGATTACTGTTTGTGATATTTGTGATCTGTTATCAAGGCATTTTTTGAAAATTTTAAATTAGCCGTGGATAACACCAGGCATGTGTGTGTTATTTTTACGCTGGTAGCAGGAAACTAAATTGTCGATAGAACAATTAATTAATGTTATAAAGCTTTTTATTTTTTTAAAATGCCGACGTTCAATAATAATTTACTGTTGATAGTTTTGCATATTTGTCGCAGTGACACAATCGTAATCTCGCACCGCAGATAATTTTTTCGAATCATGAGTAGTCCAAGTACAAGGCAGATTCTTACATATTGTTATTAAGTTTGTATAGATAGGACACAGGATTTAAAAAATTGCCTTGGAGAGGTTTTACACACGCCAGGGAAAACTAAAAGCACATGGAAATAGTTCAGGATGTTATGGAAAATAAATTAGGACTTCTGAAATAAAAAATCCCCAGCCTTCTAGATTTACAATCATGGCTGCTGGCTGAGACTGTAGTTGGTCTTTTATGACGCAACTATTACCTACAACCTTAACAGTAAGTCTTGCACGAAAAACATATAAAATTTTTTTATTTAAAAAAATCGGACATTCAATAATAAGTAAGTGTTAATAGTTTTGCAAGCTTTGTCATAGTGACACAATCGTACCCCTGCACCACACATAATTTATTTTGTTGCGAATCATGATCAGTTCAAGTACAAATCAGATTTTTACATATTGCTGTTAAGTTAGCTTAGATAGGACACAAGTTTTTAAAATTAACCCAAACAGGTTTTCCGCACGTCAAGGCCAACTATAAGAACATGAAAATTTCAGGGTATTACTGAAGATGTTAAGACATTCCGAAGCATGGCTGCTGGCTGATACTGTAGTTTAGTCTTTATGACGCAACTATTGCCTACAACCTTAACATTTCTTAAGTTTTGCAGGCAAAATCGAGTCTGCTGATTGAATTTATATACTGTTTTTCTGTTAGAGTTCCTTCCAGGATGATGACTCGGGTTTTGAAACGAACAGGCTTGCGAGTGAACAGTTCTCGAACAATTTCATACAAAAAAATTTGAATTCATTTGAGTGTATACGTCGTATCAAAAAGAGAGGAAAATTGTGTCCCTTCTGGTTCGGAACCTTGGCAAGCCGGATACATGAGGACACAACGCCGAAATCTAAAAATTTTTTCGGCATTCAGTCTGAAAAAAACCAATTTATATAACTTCAGACTGAATTTTTAAAAACGTTAATTTTATGTCAGCTGGGTTGTTTGTACCAGACCGCAAAAAATTTGGCAAGATGAACACTTATTTCTGTCAAACTGTAGATTACAGGAAACTGCCATGGCCTCCCGATTTCAAATTACCAGAAGCCAGATGTTGTACATACTATATGTTATCTACTGCAGAAGAATGAATTTTTGCTTTTGTTTAAGTCACTGTTTATAAATAATAATTAGTGATATTAAATCGTACAGTGACGTCAGAAGCGTGCCCAATATAACCATATGGACCAACGATTATCTTCTCGCATCTTGCTAGCTAGTCCGTCCTAGCTCTAGATATCGTGCATCTGAGTTAGTCCAAAGTGGGGGCCCCGGTATTTTCGGCTGCCCCCCCCCCTAAAACTAGGTACCCCTCGGCTCCTTCCCCCGGCAAAATTCGCGTACTTCCCAGTTGAAAGCCCCTTTTGAGAAAAATAAACGTCTAAACGAGACCAAATACGGCAAAAAATTCGGCCCCCGGCAAAATCCGGCAGCCCCCGGCAGTAGGGGACTGGTGCCGCCGTTTAGGCCCTCCGGCTATAATTTCCGAGGTTTGGATTTGCCAGGGCATTGTCCAAGTTGTGCAGAGAATCAATCTCTGCAATGTAGTTTCTAGATCGAACTGAAAGTTAAAAGACCTATCTGTTAGACAAAGTCATAATAAATATAGTATTTCGGGCAAAAACAGTAAGTGTTAAGGAAAATATTTTAATTCGCTTGAACTCTGGTGGTACATTATTGTGTTACCATTGCAATAGTAATTTTGGGATTTTGGCTTTACGAAGGCTTAGGTTTTGTAAGATTTATGCATGTGATAGGTCCGCCTATTTGAACTGAAAAGTTAAATAGAGGATCTGCATGCTACGTATAGTACATTACTTTACATTCGAACAGGATTGATTTATAGATTGGAAGCTAATACTTAACTGTTTTTCTTCGTGTTGAAATATATGGCCCCGTATATTTCAAAACAGACTTATGCTTCAATGAGTACAACAACAGAAAACGTTTAAGGTTAATATGAACGTATTGCGAGATTTTTTATGATTACACGCAAACGTACTAAATGACAGGACTCTGATGAAAATTTTCATGCTAGGCTGAGTTAGCATGTTTATACCAAAACCGTAGTCGATATATGTGCACGATTGCTTATTCTTTGTGACCAATTAGGTACTCATCATTAATCAAGTGTGGTCTCTTTCGCCATCTTTTTATATTTGATCTTTACTGTGTTCAGTTTATTTTCACATTGTTATGCTAAACTGTCTTCAGTTATTACTGGTTACAGGAAAACCAAAGGCCCTGAAAATACCGGGCAAGACAATATGGCGTGGGAGGATTTAAATTATGTCACACATAGTTATCAAAACAGGTTAGTTACTGTAGTTAGCCTATTTCAATTATAGCTTTCTATTTTTATAGATTTCTATAAATTTGAACATTTTTATAAATAGTTATCATATTTCATATTGTCCTAGTTCGTCGAGCAGCAACCGTGATTTTTTACTGCGTAATTTCGTAGTGTTTTCGCCAAATAAAAATCATTGAAGCTGCATCATTAGCAGGCTTGCGTCGCTCATTATTTCGTATTATTTTAATGGATTTTGTAGGAGATGGCTCATTTTGCAATATAATGGAGCAATACCGATGTTTCCTAGTTCACTAAACGTTTTAGTTTTTTAACAATTAACGTTGTACTGTTGCACTTTAGTGACGTGTCAAGTAACCACTTTTCCGAATCGACCACACGTAAAGGAAATTACAATGCTTTGGAAGATACTGTTTCAATGAAGAAAGGCACGTCCATGGACAACAATTGGTGTAACCAAACTACGAATGTACCAAACAAATCGCGTGCTACAGCGTCTGTTGTGGACAGAAATTCATCGTTGATTGATTTCGGAAGCAGTGCTTCTAAGCCAAATGCTGTTTCAAAATCCACCGTAAACAAGAAGAACCAATTATCGTCATGGGATGATGCTGCTTGGGATATATTGAACGAATAAAATATTGCCGCGAATTAAAAATGTATATAGCCATTAAAAATATCAATAATTGATTATGCAGTAGGCTGTTTGTAATAGTCGATCATTCTATTAGGTCGTGTTATGAAGCATTTTGGCGTCTATAAAGTTTGGGATGATGTACGTTGCATAAATTTTTGCAACTTACCTTCATGCATGGTGTAATAATTTAATGTAATGAATTATAGATATCCTTGAGTAAACCAGAGAAAACTTTAAACCTAGGGGTGGTTAACGGTTACAGAGACGTAGTCTGTCATCTTCGCTAAACAAATAACTTACTATTGGAATTATTAATGAAACTTTATTCCACAGGGGCCGGTCCGATAGGCACCGTCCCTGTATAGATTCACTATGCAGTATTGCCAGATTAGCGGCGTAAAATGGAATATACTATATTTCTTCAGTGGTGACCTTTATTGCCGCCCTCTTTCTAAAACGCGACGCTTTCCCTGGTCCAACTTCGATACCGAGACTTTTAGTAGAAAACAGTAACGTCCCATGTTGATTGTGGAATATTTGCGAGAAATCCGAGTTTCCATAAAAAAACCGGCTCGTTGCATCGCGATTTATTGTCCACTGTTTACCCAAGCATTACAACGAACGTCAGGATTCGATGCATGACACAAATAAAGTTTAGACAGTTTGGTATTACTATGTTTTGTTTTTTTTTGCAACAGCGAACAAGCGAAATTTGTTCATATATCCTACTAGACTTTATGCCGTCCCCGTGCAAATGGATATTAGTTTAGTTTACATCATCACGAAATATTGTGTTCGAATGCTAAAGGTCCAAAACTTATAGCTTGGTGTGTATTTCATTTGCCGTTTCATAGCTTAGTGCAAAGAAGTTGCTTATAAATTGGCCCTGCTCGGCTTCCTTTTCACCTAGTCACCCCATTAATATATACTCGAGTTATTGTAGTATGCCGGTAGGAACTTATAGCGTGTATGTTAGGATGTCGAACAGAAACCAGAAAATTTCTCTTTTCTTGAACAAAAGTATTGAATATTTTCGAACTACTAAAAACATACTATGTGCTTTATAAATTTACAAGTTTCAGAAAATTCAAAAATTTTTCTAACATCAACCCACGTCGAACGAACCGCTTTTATTTCTGGAAAATACTGTAATTTCATAATTTCGATACGACTTATAGGTCAGTTCAGACTCGTATACCAAATCGTACACTGCTCCCCTTGCTATTTTAAAATTATCTTGTGATACAATTTTCCTGTTGAATTAAGTTACATAACGTATATAAATAGCACCCTGGATATATAGTGAAAACATTGGGTAACTGACATTTTTAGCGAAGATAAAATAAAGAAGTTATTTGTTGTATTTACGAGGGCGATACAGGATACTTATTTTACAGAGTATACAAGGACCAGAATAGCTGAATCTTGCTGAGTATGTGTAATAACCGGTGACGCAGCTGCATGGCGCAACTTCCTAACACCATGCCCATACGACCCCGGCTATCGTAACCTCAAGGGTG